>JARQOC010000001.1:225464453-225512479 GCA_033576535.1 Allobates femoralis | reverse complement strand
GTTATGTACAATTCCTTTATATCAACCACATATGCATTTATACATATAAATATCTCCTTTGAGGCCTCCTTTTTCTAAGCTAAACAAGCCCAACCTTCCAATCTCTCACAATATAGAGGCCTTCCACCCCTCGTAATAATCAAGTTACCCACCTTTGAACTGACTCTAACGTTTAAATGTCCTTTTTAAAATGTGGAGCCCAAAACTGGATCCCATATTCTAGATGTGGCCTTACAAGTGATTTATAAAGGGATAACAGTACTTTGGGATCACGGAAATACTTAACTAGTAAGTTCACATTTTTATACAATATCATTATTTAATTGGAAGAATAGAGTTTTGCATCTTTTTTCAGATATTGAATTTTTTAGGTCAAAATCTTATTGTTGAATAAATGTAAGGAAGAAAAGAGCTTTACAACTAAGATTAGCTCACTGTTAAAGAGTATTGTATACTATCAGGAAAAAAAGAATAAAATATATTATCTTAATGACAGATGGTAACAACTTTCTTCAAGGTCTGATAACCACATAAAAATGTAATGCAGCAAGCCTAAGGACACAATAATTGTGTAAAATGCATTAAAATGGACAATGGCACTTTGTATAAGCCTAAAAAAATAACATGAGCTATATAGTGCACAGGCTCATACAAATGTCATAGTTAGAGCATTAAAATTAAAATTGCTAAAAAAGAACAAAACACTGCATTAACATTAACGTCACAGTCATGTAGGCACAAGAAAATAATGAAAAATCAATCAATCATCATGGGATATGAAAGCGAAGCAAATCTAAAAGATTAATGATGTTTTTATGTTATTTTTCATGTAATTCATTTAGCTGCTGTACTTGACAATTGTATACAAAAGTGGATTGGTCTACACAACTCGAAGGTCCAGAGAAATTATGTATTGAAAGTAAATGAAAAATTTAAATTCATATGACCTTTATTATATTGTGAGTCATAGCAAAGATTAGATTACTATAATTCATAAGAGATTGTTTGCCATGGAGCTTTCTATAAATTTTCTTATATGAATGTGTTTGCAGTATGTAAAAGTACAATCTACTTACTGTGCTGGAAATGTATGCTGAATCCTCGGAGATAATATGACATTTTAGTTAGGTAAAACACAACAAAGCATATACAAAGCTATAAAAAAATCTAATTTAGACTGTACTTTAAAAGAAACAACAACAATAAATATAAATCTAATGATCTTTAAATGAAAGCAGAAAGCAAAAGGACAAAAAAGTAGTTTTGGGGGTATTAATCACAATATAATTGAGCTTAAAGATTTGCAGGACCAAAGTCTGAATGGCCCTGCACATGCCCTCCTATCTGCTGACATCCCGAGTGATTTTTCTCATTAGCAGGAGGCCCAGCTAGACATCTTGTTTTTATCAATAATTGTCACACCAAGCTACTAATAAGAAATACCAGTAATTCCACTTGGTAGGAGGTGGTTACAAGATTCTGGTCTGGTAGTTACTAACTACTTACATGGTCACGGTTTCAAGGCCCAGCATATCTTTTTGTTTGACTCTAATAAAGAAATGATCTGAAGGAGTTGCAATCATCTTTTATATAAAGCTTATTGATGATGTACTCACAGTTTGTTGAAGGAGCCAGCACTTCCTGCCGCGGTTATGCTGATACCAGTGTTCCTTAGGGGTCCCCCGGAGTCAGAACTTCTCTCCTCCTTGCTGCGCACGCTGGAATCCTGGTGCCTGGCCTCTTATATGCAGTACAACGTCACTTCCAGTTTCAGTATCAAGTAGGAGCCGCACACAGGATTCTTTTTGCAGCCTTTATTCTTCCTTGTGGGGTCCTACAAAGTGGAGGGTGCAGGAGGGAGGACAGGGGACAGCCTATACTACGACCGTTTTGTACCGTCAGTCGTGCTTCTACGAGTACAGTCCTCCTTCCCTCCCGCACCCTCCACTATGTAAGGAGCTCGGTACGTGGCTCCAAAACGCGTTGGAAATAAACCTATATCACCAGTACTCAGACGTCCAGTGTCGTTGGTGTATTTACCTCCCCGGCAGCAGCGTTGACAACAAGGTACTTCGTCCGAAAAAAACCTGCTCACTGATCCATTATGGCCTCCCATGTTAGGATGCCGACAGACGTCCACGGACCATTTTTTTAACAGATCCGTCATCAGTTGCCAGAGATCGGGGTGGAAGGAGCTGTACCTTGCTTCTGAGCATGAGTACAGCAAAATGGATCTGTTTCAATTATCTGTTTTTTTCTTGGATCCATACGGATCTGTCCTCCATAGAGCTCCATTATAACTTCATATGGACACAAATAGATCTGTATCTGTCAGTTGGTGTCCACAATTTTCAATGAAGCCCTGAAATGGAGCAGTCTCTATTTCTGGATACATGAAAAAAACTAACACAAATGATTCAATTACAAAACTGACACACACTGATGGCCACATTGCTGTGCCCCTAGGATAACATGGGTGGACATAACAGATCCAAGGCCATCTATTTCAAAACGGATGGACATGGATTTGCAAATTTGCCGGTGTGAAAGCAGCCTAAGGCTAGGGTGACATTAGCGCCATGGATGCGCTAAAATCTAAAAATTGAAAAACGCATGTGTTAACGCATCCGTGGGCTCCAATGCAAAAAACACATTGCAAATGTGCAATGTGTTTGATGCTATGTGTTTCTGCAAAAGCACCCAAAAACGGGTTAAGCAGCGTTTTTGGGGCTGTTTGCAAAAACCTGTGTTTTTTAACATGGGAGCCTATGGGAAACACATGTGTTAATGCATGGTACATATATGCACCATGCATTAACGTGTGCGTTAATGCTAGCTCTAAAAAGGGAAAAATGCCATGAAAATGGCAAGGGCAAAAAAACTGCTTCCTTTAACGCATCCTTGCAAAGGACGCCCCCTCCAAGTGTGACCCTAGCCTAAATTATAAATTTTAGATAAGTTTTGTATGCAGTATTGTGTAAGAAATGCAGCATTTTAGAATTTAAGCAAAATGGCTGGGATATATAGAAATATTGAGGGGATTTATACAAATCTCAAACTCACTGTTTCTTTTTTGCTCAACATAAATGGACCTGCAGTGTATGTTCCAAACCCTAAACATATGATTTTCTCTTGTAGGTGCACTGAGTTTAACATTCAGATTTTTCACATACACTTACATTAGATGTGTACAACCCACAGGTAAAAAACGCACTTGCACTTTTAGTGCATTCCGCAGAGGAAATTCATCAGAAACACATGCAATCTGCACATGACTGCATCAATTATGTCAGTTTATGCTAAGTAAAAGCACAGCAAGTATAAGTACTCCATAGATCCAATTCACTTTGCTGGGACTGTAGGTTCTTCTTCACATGCCCATGTTTCTTTTACATTGGGCATCCGTTTTTTTTAAACAGATGCCACACGTAGCCATTATAGCGTATGGTCATCTTCTCATGCCCATATTTTCATACAGAACTCGAGTTCTTGTGTACAACAAGTGAGATCATGGGAGACATGCCCATTTTTTCTGGGGGCACAGATGACAAGGGTCAACACAAGTCTATGGGACTGTGAAAAACACAAAAAGCACACAGATGACATGCATGTGCTGTCCATGTGCTGTATGTGTTTAACAGTGAAAGTATAGGAGAAGCTTTGTAGTTTCCTTTTCTATATCTATACTGTAGAAACATGGATGGCACATGGATGACAAATGGTTTTAAAAACGTACATGGGTGGGTGATAAATATAAACACGCATGGTCTAAATGGGCAATCCTATGCTTATGGGTTTTTTCATATTGACATGTTAAGGGAACTTAGGACGCAGTGAAAATAAGCATAATAATACAGTGAGACTTGGGAAATTAAAGGCTTAGGGAGAAAATGTGCAAACGTGGATAAAAATAGATCATTAATTATGCCAAGAAAACAAATATTATGTTGATGTATTAAATAAAACACTTGGTTAAATTGCAACTGGAACGTACAAGTGGATATTGGTACATGGGAAAATTAGTTTAATGATCAATGCCAGACAGCTGCTGCTAAAGCAATTAAAGTGAAGGGATATATCAAAAGAGACATTGTACATGCAAGAACAAGAAGTGAGTTTTGTTCATTTACACATCAGTAGTCTAATCGCCTGGAATATTTCATGCAATTTGGTGAACTTGTGCATAGAAAGAAAATAGATGAAATGAAGTAAATGCAGAGCAAAGTGACCAAGATAATTAAAGGAAAAGGCAGATATCAATACCAAGAAAGATAATCAAACAATCGGTTTGGATTAAAAGACACTTTAGAGTGTACGTAATTATTATATCTAAATTCTCAGAAAAATAGTGTATGCTACTTTGCAAGGGTTAACAAACATAAAAAGGTTATGATTGATATGTGTACTAGAGCGTGTCAAATGTTTTCTAAATGGATGGAGAATGACTGATTTTACTGTTTGAGTAGTGAGAATATATTTACATTTTTTTTAAATATAATTAAATCATTTGTTCAGTTTTCTTCACACATTTCTTTTCCCCATCAGTCCTCTCTATTTGCTTTGCAATAAAGCAATGTCAATAAACTAAATACATACAATTTTAAGAATTTAGGTGAAACATTCCTATTTTTAAAAAGCAAAAAATCTTTAACTCCTAATTATCTATAAGATATACACGGCGTGAAAGAAATATTTAACACATCACCAGCTTCATAAGTAAATATATTTGTAAAGGTGCTATTGACATAAAGTTCTCACTAGTGATGGATGAAACAAACTGCAAATTTCGGGGTCCGTACCGAACACCTAGTGTTTGGACACAGATCCGAAACACATAATTTCCTGGGATATTCGAGTTACAGTTCGGGGTTTGGGTTCGGGTTCAGGGGCGGGGAGTTGTAAAATAAAAGAAAATAGTTATTAAACAGCAATATACTTACAGGATCCCGTCGTTCGGCCACGTCTAATTCAGGGGCCGCTCGTTAAAAATATTCACTGCATGGGAACCCATCAACCAATCACAGATGCTGTCACAGAGAGTGGGCACCTATAATTGGCAGTTGGAGTAACCTGAAACCAGCCCATACATTCTAGCATCTACCCTGCTAGATTTTATGGGCTGATTCCAGATCACTCCAACAGCCAATCACAGACGCTCATTCTCTGTGACAGCATTTGTGATTGGTTGATGGGTCCTTCTGCAGTAAATATCCCAGAAGTTATTGAGTGGCCCCAGAAGTAGATGTGGCGGGATGATGGGATGGCGGGATCCAGTAACTATAATGCTGTCTAATCCCCTATCTTCTTTTTTTTTTACTTTCCCCCACCCCATCACATAACTTTAAAGTTCCGATTCGGGGTTCGGACTCAAGTTCAAGTCATGTTCGGCCCTGAACCCAAACTTTAAAAAAAAGTCTGGGCAAATCCGTCGAACCCCCATCACTAGTTCTCACCATATATCGCTAACAACATATCCAATCCATACAAGCAAAGAAAGCAAACAATAGATATCCATAAATTGAGTTATTTGCTATAATGAGAAATAACACAGAGATAATGTATTGAGTACACTTACTGAAATGTATTTAATACTGCATACAGAAGCCATTTTAGGTGATGACAGCGTCAAGATGTCTCCTTTATTGAGAAACTAGTCACATTCATTGCTCAGGTGTTTGTGACACATTCCGCCAGACAAACACTCTACAGAGTGTAAAAGTAATTTCATTAAAAATACAAACAAACCGAATACTGTACTACTTGTTGATGATGGGTCACATAGAAGCTAAGCATATTTTCTGTGCTCTTTTAAAAACTGCATTTTATGATTGTGCGAGCAATGCAGTTAATAACAGTGAGCAGTGCAATTTGACAGCAAAAAAAGGGTTAACAGAGATCCTAACTTAGCTGTGTGGAGCCAGATGACAGATTAGAAAGCTTGTGCCAAGGAAAGAGGAGTTTGCAGTGATCCTGACATTCCTTAACATAGTGCTGTAATCTGAAGTAAGCTGATACATCGTTTTCTCACCAGCTGCAATCAGCAGTGTAGGCCATGCCCCCTTTTCCTTATTTGGTTACATATCCCGTATTCAGTGTGAAGACTGATCTGACTGATAATGAACAAATGTCTGCTTCACACACAGTGTAGTGGGAATACTTTTGGAAGGTTTATGAATGATTTTTAACCAGAATTTTCTAATGAAGTATATTTGAAAGTTTATTAAAATCACTTGCTAGTTAAATAAAAGAATAATTTAAACATTCATTACACTTTAAATCCTGATGGTTCTGTGGGTTTCTTCTATGAACTCTGAGATTTAGTTCTTTCTATAAACTTTTATTTGATTCAGGTGATTGGCTGGGCCATTCTAGCATTTTTTATCTTTCTCTGAAACCAATTGGGAGTTTCCATAGCTGTGTGTTTAGGTTCATTGTCTTGCTTAAATGTCCACCCTCATTTCATCTTCATCATCCTGGTAGATGGCAGAAGATTTTTATCAAAAATATCCCAGTACAATTGTCCATTCATCCTTCCTTCAAGTATATGAAGCTGACCAGTGCCATATGCTTGCAAACAACCGCACACCATGATGTTCCCATTGCCACTGTTGGTATGGTGTTTTTGCGGTAATATATAGTGTCTTTTGGCCTCCAAACATGGTGTGTATGACAGCATCAAGAAAGTTAAATTTTGGTCTTATATGACCAGACTATATTCTCTCAGTATTTCATAGGCTTGTATAAATGTTGTTAAGCAAACTTTAAAGGCACTTGAATATGCTTCAGCAATTGAGCCTTACATGGTGAGCGTGCTACAGGTCATAGAGGGTGAGTGCATTACTTATTATTTTCATTGAAACAATTGTACCTGCTAATTCCAAGTATTTCTGTAGATATCCACAGTTGTTTTTTGGCTTTTGGACAGATCTTTTGAAAGATTTTCCCTGTCCTGTCTGAAATCCTGCAGGGGGTAGTCAATCATAGCCATTTTTTATTGAAATGTAAGTCTTTCCACAACCAGATTATAGCCCCGATGGTGCTCACGGCAACCTTCAGTAGTTTAGAATTTCTTCTGTAATCAATATCATCAGTATGTTTTGCGACAAAAAGGTTGCAAAGGTCTTCAGACAGCTCACTGCTTTTACCCATCATGAGATCTCTCTTGTATGGAACCTTGGTATTAAGAAACCTCTTTATAGGCCATCAGTTGAACCAGCTAATATTATTTTTCACTAAGTGGCAGGAATGCTTTCTAATTTCTGACTGATTTCAGTTTGTGTCCTTACTTTACATAGCTTTTTACACCTCTCTTTCTTTTAATACTGGTTCCTTGTGCCATTTCTCATTATTGCAAAAACTTAATATGTTTACATCTACGGTTTTATTTATTTGCCTGTATGGATCAAATGGATTTTTACTGACTTCTGGTGAGAAATTCATGTTAATATCACCTTTTGAAATATATTTACTTAGAAAATTGAAAACATGTTCAATGCCTACTTCACTCGCTGTATATCTGTCATAGAATATGTCAAGGACTGTGTAGAGTGGGCTCTTTTTCTGAACCTGGTAAAGAGGGCAGATGCCAGCCATTCTATATAGCTGTAATCTGCCATTAACAGCAACAAACAGAGATCATGCCAGTTGCTGATATTAACCTCAAAAATTGCTGACAATGGCAATTAGGGATCAAAATCAGACCATTGGCTTCATTGCAACGTAATGGGTTACTATGATAGCACGAAGCTGGTGATGTTTTTCTGTGATGTCCAGCATGTGAGTAAGCGTCCTAGAAAACAGTGATTTTTTACTACTGAGGTACTGATATAAATACTAGAAGTGTTAAGGCAAATTAAGGTTCAAGTCCCCTAAGGGTGCTAAAAAATAAATGAAAAAAAAAATTGAAATTTGAATTACTTCCTTTTTTGCACAGTTAACAATAAAAAAATTTGAAAAATAAAAAATATGCATTCTTGGTTTCAACAGGCCCACAAAAATTCCATTTTATCTAGAAAAAATATTTAATAAAATATTGATCCTTTCAAAACCCTCCTTCTCTGTTCCCCCTTTATCTCTTCTTTCAACAATAAGATTATAAGATTTCTCCCATGCATCTCCCATACTCTGGAACTCTCTGCCCCAACACATCAGAATCTCGACCACCATGTAAACCTTCTAAAGGAACTTAAAGACCCACCTCTTCCGACAATCCCACAACCTGCAGTGAGCCTCAGTCCAATATACATTCAGTCCAAACCTTACCTACTGTATCCTCACCCATACCTTGTAGACTGTGAGCTCTTGGGGCAGGGTCCTCTCTCGTCCTGTACTTGTGTATGCCTTGTATTGTTTATAAATATAGTACTTGTCTATTTATGCCCTTTTCACATGTAAAGCGCTGTGGAATAAATGGCACTACAATAATAAATTATAATAACCCGATCTATTTAAACTGTAAAAAGAAAAAATAATTGTAATGAAGAATTGCGTTTATTTGGTTGCCAGACCTTCATGAAAAATGCAATAAGAGGCAATTAAAGAGTTCTATCTACCCCAAGAAAGGATCAATAAAGACATCAGGTCATCATGCAAAAAAACAAGCCCACACACAGCTTCATTGATTGCAATTAAAATCTTATGGGTTTTGGAAAATGGTAAATTTAGCATTTTTTTTTTACAAAAATTCTAATTTTTTATAACGTAAATTAAAATATATATATATACACGTTTGGTATGATAATAATTGCTCTTACCGGTGGACACGTATTTTCAGGTCACATTTACTGAGGAAAATCAAAACCCCAAAACCCATTGTGAGTGTTTTCCCATTTTCCAGTACATTTTATGATAAAATCTATAGTATAATTGAAAAGTACTACTAGTCCTATAAAAACCTACGCTATTATAACACTTCATCATCTGGAAAATAAAGGTATAGCTCTTGGAAGAAGGAAGATTGGAAAAATGAAGATGTAAAAATGCCTTCAAGATGTTAACTGAAAGAGCTTTTAAAATGAATTCTGAAAAAATAAAAAAATCACTCTACAGGGGCCCAGAAGTAAGGACGCCCATGTAAACCTTAAAGCAGGTGGGATTGTGCATTACAATTATCTATTATACTGCAAAAGGCCCATATATTGCTCTTGCACAGGAGTCTCTTCTCTCTGTGTTCAAGCCTGTTTAAAATACACTGTGCTTTAAAGTCAACATATGCATTCATTCATTCATTTTGCTTTCTTTATAACTCACTCCTTGGTTATTCTCTGGGGTTCCATTTAGTAATAATCTGATGATCTTCTTTGTATCCTTTTTGCTGAGTAAGGGGCTGTTAGTTGTTGTTCTTTAACTGATGTGTGAGAAACCTAATGTAGATTTGCATATTCTTTTTCCTTCAAGGCATAACTTTGATTTTCTTCACAATTTCTCTTGCATGTCTGAAGGAATTGTGCTAATGTCTTAACATGTAATATACATTAAGTATATGGAGAACATATTCGTAGTCAAGTTGTTAGTAACAGAGAACACACTTCTAATTATAGTTTGTTCCATTAACACTTTAAAGGGGAGATATATGTTTGTTAAAAGCATGACTTTAATTAAAAAGAATGCAGCTTTTGTTCTGTGAAAAATACACCAAAATGTAGCTTCGAGTATGGGCTTTACGGCAGTAGCAGCAAGTGAATATTTATGGCCAGAAAAATGTTCAATTGAACCTGTCACCAGATTTTGGGGGTTTTAAAGTAAAAGCACCACCTTCAGCAGCTCCTATGCTTAATTCTAAAAAGGTGGCTATTATGCCCTTACTTCCCCTTTACACCGAATAAATTGCTTTTAAAAATTTGTCGCCCTGTATTATATTTACCGATGCTGATGGGCTTGATTGCAGAGCAGTCTGACCCTCCTCTCCATTCCTTCCAACCTCCTTTCTTCTGATTTATGTGGATAACATCTCCTGCATTACCCACATATCACGTTACAATCTTGCTCCTTTGCAGATGCTTCTCTGACTTGCACAGGCGCACTGTGTTTTGCCCTACTGCGGGAAGAGCCTAAAACTCATCTGTGCATGCGTGAACAGCTAAAATTTCACCCCAGCTTTCAGGATGATATCTTCTACATCATTCATATATCGAGATGAATCTCATGCTTGTGCAGAGAGCTCAGTGTTTTTCACTTGCGTAGATGAGTTTTACGCTCTGTCCACAGTAGTGCCTACATTGTGCCTACACGAGTCCTAGATGCATCTGTGCATGTGCGAGATTGCATAGCCCGATGATGGTAATGGAGGAAGCATTATCCATATCGATCTTAAAAAGAGGCAGTCAGATGGCGTGGAGAGGTGGATCGGTTGGCTCTGCAATCAAGCCCATTGGACCGGACACAGATAATCATAATACAGTCATTTAAAAGTCATTTATTCAGTGTTCAATGGCAGTCAGGGCACAATAGCGAATCCTGGACAAAGTGCCTTCCTGAGGAAGGAGCTCGGGAGGAGGCTCCGAAACGCGTCGGAAAATAAAGGCTATTGCTGATCCAGACATTCCCGTGTCTGTGTGTCTTTGGTCTCGGAGCAGCAGCGCGGACACTGAGGCACTTTGTCCAGGATTCTGTATTACAACCACGGTCACCGTTGGGAGTGCGGTCCCTGCAGCAGCTGCCTGTACGCTATTCTACCAGTTGTGGGTTTCACAACTGACAAAGGTGAGCAATTCCATATCGATAAGCGACAGTGTATCATTGAGATAAGACCCTATTGCGCATTCTTTTCGTTCACAGGGCACAATAGCCACCTTCTTAGAATGCAGCATAGGTGCTGATGAAGGTGGCACTTTTAGTTTAAAACCCCAAAATCAGGTAACGAGTACACTTTAATAGACCAAAATTTTCTCTAATTTAGTGTTTTTTAAATCTAGTCCTCTGGAACCACCAACAGGGCATTTTTTCAGGATTTCGTTAGTATTGCACAGGGGTTGGAATCATCGCCTGCACAGGTAATTAAATTATCACATGTGCAATACTAAAGAAATCTTGAAAACCTGCACTGTGTGGCTCTTGAGGACTGGAGTTGAGAAATACTACTCTAAGTGATAGAATAGACTCACTAGAATACATACATAAATAAATGTAACCAAAACGCCATAATAAAAATCCTATTAAATTTGCAAAGTTTATATTGTCTATCTATCAATCTATCTAACTACCCATTTGTATATGTGTGAATATTTACATGTGTAAGGGTACTTTCACATCAGCGGTTTTTTAAAATCGCGGCAGATGCGGTGAAAAAAAAGGATCTCCCGCGATTACCGCATAACCGCTGCACTTGCGGCACAGTTGCGGCAAGCCCGATAGAATGTCTATGCGGGCTTGCGGCAGGTGCGGCAAGTGCGGTATCGGCACTTGCGGCAGGTGCGGCCGCAAAAAAAACGCGGCTGACAGCGGTGTTTTTCGCGGCCGCACCTGCCGCAAGTGCCGAAACCGCACTTGCCGCACACTTACCGCAAGCCCCATAGACATTGCATGGGGCTTGCCGCAACTGTGCCGCAAGTGCAGCGGTTATGCGTTAATCGCGGGAGATCCTTTTTTTTCACCGCATCTGCTGCGATTTAAAAAAAAACACATGTGAAAGGGGCCTAACAGTAATAAATACATATTAGAGATGAGCACATATATTCTAGTGGAATTGAATTTTGCTAACATTTTATTAAAATATACATTTATCAAGCTGCAGATTTTTTTTTAGAATTTGCTCCCATGAGGATTGAGCAAAATCCCGGCAACTGGCCTTCAAAAAGTTAAAAAATATTTTTTAAAAATCTGATTTCTCACCTCTCCAGACGATCCATCTCTCACTGTGACTCATCTGGTTCTTGTTAAATCACCTGATTACTGTGGCTGAAACAGAAATTCCCAGGCCTGAGACGGGTCTACTAACCTCACATAAGGTCACGGCACTTATCATGATACTAGATGGCAGCCCGATTCTAAAGAATCGGGTAGTCTAGAATCCATATATAGTTTATTTATGAATAGTTAGGGTAGTGCGGTCAAATTAATTGTGTGTATACAGGCGGCTCTGTGGGTAGCAGAGTATATGGTGGCTCAATGGCTAGCACTGTGCGCGGTGGCTCAGTGGTTAGCAGTGAGTGCGGTGGCTCAGTGGTTAGCAGTGAGTGCGGTGAGATTGGTCAGCGCAGCGGCGTGGGCAGAGTGGTGAGCGCAGCGGCGTAGGCAGAGTGGTCAGCGCAGCGGCGTGGGCAGTGTGGTCAGTGCAGCAGCGTGGGCAGTGTGGTCAGCGCAGCGGCGTGGGCAGAGTGGTCAGCGCAGCGGCGTGGGCAGAGTGGTCAGCGCAGCGGCGTGGGCAGAGTGGTCAGCGCAGCGCCGTGGGCAGAGTGGCACATACATACAACACACACACACGCACACACAACACACACACACACATACCGCTATACTTACCACCGACCCTGCGTCTTCTCCGGCGCCTGGATCCTGAGTCAACATGTGGCCACCCCCGGACGACTGGAGGGGGCAGAGGACGACTGGAGGGTGGAGGGGGCAGAGGACGGCTGGAGGGTGGAGGGGGCAGAGGACGGCTGGAGGGGGCAGAGGACGGCTGGAGGGGGCAGAGGACGGCTGGAGGGTGGAGGGGGCAGAGGACGGCTGGAGGGTGGAGGGGCAGAGGACGGCTGGAGAGGGCAGAGGACGGCTGGAGGGTGGAGAGTGCAGAGGACGGCTGGAGGGTGGAGAGGGCAGAGGACGGCTGGAGGGTGGAGAGGGCAGAGGACGGCTGGAGGCTGGAGAGGGCAGAGGACGGCTGGAGAGGGCAGAGGACGGCTGGAGAGGGCAGAGGACGGCTGGAGAGGGCAGAGGATGGCTGGAGAGGGCAGGGGATGGCTGGAGGGGGCAGGGGACGGCTGGAGGGGGCAGGGGACGGCTGGAGGGGGCAGAGGACGGGGGAGGGGGCAGAGGACGGCTGGAGAGGGCAGAGGATGGCTGGAGAGGGCAGAGGACGGCTGGAGAGGGCAGAGGACGGCTGGAGAGGGCAGAGGACGGCTGAGGGCAGGGACGGCGAGGGCAGAGGACGGCTGGAGGGGGCAGAGGACGGCTGGAGGGGAGTGGGGGCAGAGGACGGCTGGAGAGGGCAGAGGATCGGCTGGAGGGGGCAGAGGGACGGCTGGTGGAGGGGGCAGAGGACGGCGGAGGTGGAGGGGGCAGAGGACGGACTGGAGGGTGGAAGGGGGGCAGAGGACGGCTGGAGGGTGGAGGGGGCAGAGGACGGCTGGATGGAGGGGGCAGAGGACGGCTGGAGGAGGGCAGAGGACGGCTGGAGGGTGGAGAGGGCAGAGGACGGCTGGAGGGTGGAGGAGGGCAGAGGACGGCTGGAGGGAAGGGCAGAGGACCAGGCTGGAGGGGCGAGGACGGCTGGAGAGGGCAGAGGAGGGTGGGAGGGGAGGGCAGAGGACGGCTGGAGGGTGGAGAAGGTGAGGGCAGAGGACGGCTGGAGGCTGGAGAGGGCAGAGGACGGCTGGAGAGGGCAGAGGACGGGCTGAGAGGGCAGAGGACGGCTGGAGGGGGCAGAGGACGGCTGGAGGGGGGCAGAGGACGGCTGGAGGGGGGGCAGAGGACGGCTGAGGGGGAGGGCAGAGGACGGTGAGGCTGGAGAGGGCAGAGGACGGCTGGAGGGGGAGGGAGAGGACGGCTGGAGTGGGGGGCAGAGGACGGCTGGAGGGGAGGCAGAGGAGGCTGGAGGCAAGAGGTAGGGGCAGAGGACGGCTGGAGGACTGGAGAGGGCAGGATGGAGGAATGGCATGGGGAGAGGCTGGTGAGAGGGCAGAGGACGGCTGGAGGCTGGAGAGGGCAGAGGACGGCTGGAGGCTGGAGAGGGCAGAGACGGCTGGAGGCTGGAGAGGGCAGGAGGCTGGAGCTGGAGGGCAGAGGACGGCTGGAGGCTGGAGAGGGCAGAGGACGGCTGGAGGGGGCAGAGGACGGCTGGAGGGGGCAGAGGACGGCTGGAGGGGGCAGAGGACGGCTGGAGGGGGCAGAGGACGGCTGGAGGGGGCAGGGGACAGCTGGAGGCTGGAGGGGGCACAGGCTGGAGGGGGCACAGGCTGGAGGGGGCACAGGCTGGAGGGGGCACAGGCTGGAGGGGGCACAGGCTGGAAGGGGCACAGGCTGGAAGGGGCACAGGCTGGAGGGGGCACAGGCTGGAAGGGGCACAGGCTGGAGGGGGCACAGGCAGGAGGGGGCACAGGCAGGAGGGGGCACAGGCTGGAGGGGGCACAGGCTGGAGGGGGCAGAGGCTGGAGGGGGCACAGGACACAGGCTGGAGGGGGCACAGGGCACAGGCTGGAGGGGGCACAGGCTGGAGGGGGCACAGGCTGGAGGGGGCACAGGCTGGAAGGGCACAGGCTGGAGGGGGCACAGGCTGGAGGGGGCACAGGCTGGAAGGGGCACAGGCTGGAGGGGGCACAGGCTGGAAGGGGCACAGGCTGGAGGGGGCAGAGGCAGGCGGGGGCACAGGCTGGAGGGGGCACAGGCTGGAGGGGGCACAGGCTGGAAGGGGCACAGGCTGGAGGGGGGCGGGACAGGCAGGAGGGAGGCACAGGCTGGAGGGGGCACGAGGGGGCAAGGCTAGGAGGGGGCAGGGCTGGAGGGAGGCAGAGGGCAAAGGGAGGACAGGCTGGGGGCAAGGGAAGGGACAGGCTGAAGGGGGCACAGCTGAAGGGGCAGAGGTGAAGGGGCAGAGGTGGAGGAGCACAGGGCACAGGCTGGAGGGGACGGGCACAGGCTGGAGGGAGCAAGGGCGGGCAGGTGGTCAGTGGCAGCGTGGCAGTGTGGCCGCAGCGGTGGCAGAGTGGTCAGCACAGCGCGTGGGCAGAGTGGTCAGCGCAGCGGGTGGCAGAGTGGTCAGCGCAGCGCGGGGCAGAGTGGCACATACATACAACACACACAAGCACACAACACACACACTACGTTACTTACCACCGACCTGGTCTCTCCGGCTGGATCCTGGTCAATGTGGCCACCCGGACGATGGAGGGGGCAAGGACGATGGAGGTGGAGGGGGCAGAGGACGGCGGAGGGTGGAGGGGGCAGAGGACGGTGGAGGGGCAGAGGACGGTGGGGCAGAGGACGCTGGAGGGTGGAGGGCAGAGGACGGCTGGAGGGTGGAGGGGCAGAGGAGGCTGGAGAGGGCAGAGGACGGCTGGGGTGGAGAGTGCAGAGGACGGCTGGAGGGTGGAGAGGGCGAGACGGCTGGAGGGTGGAGAGGGCAGAGGACGGCTGGAGTGGGGCAGAGGACGGCTGGAGGGCAGAGGACGGTGGAGAGGGCGAGGCGGTGGAGGGCAGAGGATGGCTGGAGGGGCAGGGGAGGTGGAGGGGGCAGGGGACGGCTGGAGGGGGCAGGGGACGGCTGGAGGGGGAGGCGGGAGGGGGAGGGCGAGGGGTGGAGAGGCAGAGGAGCTGGAGAGGCAGAGGACGGCTGGAGAGGGCAGAGGACGGCTGGAGAGGGCAGAGGACGGTGAGGGGGGCGGAGGGGGAGGGGGGAGGGCAGGAGGTGGAGGGCGAGGGCGGAGGGCAGAGACGCGGAGGGAGAGGGCGGAGGAGAGTGGAGGGAGGGGCAGAATAGGGCGAGGCGGGGGAGGGCAAGGAGGTGAGGGGAGGGGCAAGAGCTGAGGGGGCAAGGAGGTGGAGGGGCAAGAGGGGGGAGGGAGGACGGCTGGGGGGAGGCGGGAGGCGGAGGCAAGGCTGGGGGCAGAGCTAGGGTGGGGGAAACGGTGGAGGGGGGGACGCTGAGGGAAGGGAGGGAGGCTGGAGGGGCAAGACGGTGGAGGGGGCAGGGCGGCTGGAGGGGGAGAGGACGGCTGGAGGGGCAGAGGCGGCTGGAGGCTGAGGGGCAGAGAGCTGAGGTGGAGAGGGCAAGACGTGAAGAGGGACGAGGCCGGTGGGCAGACGGGAGGGCAGGGAGGTGGAGGGCAGAGGGATGGCTGGAGGGGGCAGAGGACGCTGGAGGGTGGAGGGGGCAGAGGACGGCTGGAGGGTGGAGGGGGCAGAGGACGGCTGGAGGGGCAGAGGACGGCTGGAGGGGGCAGAGGACGGCTGGAGGTGAAGGGGGCAGAGGACGGCTGGAGGCGTGGAGAGGGCAGAGGACGGCTGGATGGAGGGCAGGAGGACGCTGGAGGTGGAGAGTGCAGAGGACGGCTGGAGGGTGGACGAGGGCAGAGGACGGCTGGAGGGTGGAGAGGGCAGAGGACGGCTGGGAGGCTGGAGAGGGCAGAGGACGAGGCTGGAGAGGGCAGAGGACGGCTGGAGGGGGCAGAGGACGGCTGGAGGGGCAGAGGACGGCTGGAGGGGGCAGAGGACGGCTGGAGGCAGGGAGGGGCAGAGGACGGCTGGAGGGGGCAAGGGGCTGAGGGGCAGGAGGTGGAGAGGGCAGAGGACGGACTGGAGGCTGGAGGGGCAGAGGACGGCTGGAGGCTGGAGGGAGCTGGGCAGAGGACGGCTGGAGGGGGCAGAGGACGGCTGGAGGGGGCAGAGGACGGCTGGGAGCGGGTGGGGCAGAGGACGGCTGGAGGGGGCAGAGGACGGCTGGAGGGGGCAGAGGATGGTGGAGGCTGAAGAGGGCAGAGGACGGCTGGAGGCTGGAAGAGGGCAGAGGACGGCTGGAGGCTGGAGAGGGCAGAGGACGGCTGGAGGCTGGAGAGGGCAGAGGACGGCTGGAGGCTGGAGAGGGCAGAGGACGGCTGGAGGCTGGAGAGGGCAGAGGAGGCTGGAGGCTGGAGAGGGCAGAGGACGGCTGGAGGGGCAGAGGACGGCTGGAGGGGGCAGAGGACGGCTGGAGGGGGCAGAGGACGGCTGGAGGGGGCAGGGGACAGCTGGAGGCTGGAGGGGGCACAGGCTGGAGGGGGCACAGGCTGGAGGGGGCACAGGCTGGAGGGGGCACAGGCTGGAAGGGGCACAGGCTGGAAGGGGCACAGGCTGGAGGGGGCACAGGCTGGAAGGGGCACAGGCTGGAGGGGGCACAGGCAGGAGGGGGCACAGGCAGGAGGGGGCACAGGCTGGAGGGGGCACAGGCTGGAGGGGGCAGAGGCTGGAGGGGGCACAGGACACAGGCTGGAGGGGGCACAGGGCACAGGCTGGAGGGGGCACAGGCTGGAGGGGGCACAGGCTGGAGGGGGCACAGGCTGGAAGGGGCACAGGCTGGAGGGGGCACAGGCTGGAGGGGGCACAGGCTGGAAGGGGCACAGGCTGGAGGGGGCACAGGCTGGAAGGGGCACAGGCTGGAGGGGGCAGAGGCAGGCGGGGGCACAGGCTGGAGGGGGCACAGGCTGGAGGGGGCACAGGCTGGAAGGGGCACAGGCTGGAGGGGGCACAGGCAGGAGGGGGCACAGGCTGGAGGGGGCACAGGGCACAGGCTGGAGGGGGCAGAGGCTGGAGGGGGCAGAGGCTAAAGGGAGGACAGGCTGGAGGGGCACAGGCTGAAGGGGGCACAGGCTGAAGGGGGCACAGGCTGAAGGGGGCACAGGCTGAAGGGGGCAGAGGCTGAAGGGGGCAGAGGCTGGAGGGAGCACAGGGCACAGGCTGGAGGGAGCACAGGGCACAGGCTGGAGGGAGCACAGGGCACAGGCTGGAGGGGGCACAGGCTGGAGGGGGCACAGGGCACAGGCTGGAGGGGCACAGGCTGGAGGGGGCACAGGCTGGAGGGGGCACAGGCTGGAGGGGGCACATGACACAGGCTGGAGGGGGCACAGGCTGGAGGGGGCACAGGACACAGGCTGGAGGGGGCACAGGGCACAGGCTGGAGGGCGCACAGGCTGGAGGAGGCACAGGCTGAGGGGGCACAGGCTGGAGGGGGCACAGTCTGGAGGGGGCACAGTCTGGAGGGGGCACAGGCTGGAAGGGGCACAGGCTGGAGGGGGCACAGGCTGGAGGGGGCACAGGCTGGAGGGAGCACAGGCTGCAGCGGAGCCGGCGGGCACAGGCTGAGGCGGAGGCTGGAGGGCAGACTCACCGCGCCGCGCGTCGGGTGTAGGAGAGGAGGGGCGGGCAGAGCTGCAGGACAGAAAGTCCCACCCTCCCTCCTCTCCAGGCGCGCGGGTACCCCCAGAGGTTGTGTGGCCCCCCGAGGTGGCGGGGGAGCGTTGCCGGCGGAGGCCGCACACCGGAGTGTGGGCCGGTCCGGGCCGGTTCCCTCATGTTGATGGGCGCACACCAGGCTGTGTGCGGACCCAGTGGCGGCATGGCGGTCCCTGATGGAGAGTGGGCGGTGAGCTGCAGGGCTGTGGGCCGGATGTGGGTGGGCGCAGACGGGGCTCTGTGCAAGGCCGGTGGCTGGGGCTCTGTGGGTCTGGTGCTTCCGGTTCCGGTGTTTGACACAGGACGGAGGCCATCACGGAAGTTGAGCGGATTTTGGGCGGAAGTGGCCTTCGGGTTTTATGTATAAGATCATGACCACAGAGCATAGCAAGAAACATTAAACTTGCAAAGAATAACTTCTCTGCAACTTGAATTTCCCAGTAAAGTCCTTTCAAACAGGTAAATTGGAATGTTGTTTAATCTGCCCATCATTTTTATATATAAATATATATTGTTTGTGCATATATATATGTACATATATATATATATATATATATATATATATATATATATATATATATATACAAGATGGTGGCCCGATTCTAGCGTATCGGGAATTCTAGAATATAGAAATAGGGATTGCATGGGGAAGGCAGTGAGGGCTGAATAGGGAGGGACTTTGAGGACAGAGCATCGGGGGGAGGACGGCGTGGCAGGGGGGAGGAGGATGGAGGGGCACAAGGTAGGGGGAGGACGGAGTGGTGGGGAGGAGGGAGGATGGAGTGGTGGAAGTGAGGAGGACAAAGAAAGGAGGAGGAAGCAGTGGGGTGGGGGAGGATGGAGTGGCACAGGCAGGGGGAGGATGGAGCGGCAGGGGGAGGACTGAGCACAGAGTGGTGGGGGGAGGAGTACGGAGGATAAAGCAGCAGGGTGGGGGAGGAAAGAGGATGGAGTGGTGGAGGGGAGGAGGACAAAGGAAGGAGGAGGGAAGCGGTGGCATGGGGGAGGATGGAGCGGCACAGACAGGGGGAGGACGAAGCACAGTGCGGCAGGGTGGAGGAGGACGGATGACGAAGTGGCAGGGTGGGGGAGGACGGAGCAGCACAGGCAGGGGGAGGACAGAGGATGGAGTGATGGAGGGGAGGAGGACAAAGGAAGGAGGAGGAAGTGGTGGGGTGGGGGAGGATGCAGCGGCACAGGCAGGGGGAGGTCAGAGCAGCAGGGGGAGGATGGAGCACAGAGCGGCGGGGGAGAGGAGGATGGAGGACGAAGCGGTGGGGTGGGGGAGGCTGTTGCAGCACAGGCAGGGGGAGGACGAAACAACATGGGGAGGATGAAGCACAGAGCGGTGGGGGAGAGGAGGATGGAGGACAAAGCTACGGGGTGGGGTGTCTTCTCATTGCATTGTTACTGATTTTCTCCTAAAAATTTAAATTGTAATTTTAATTATTTTGTCAATATTTTAAATCCACATTTACAAAATCGTTCTTTGCATGCTCTCAAACAATTTCAAGCATGTCTTGACCTTAATCTGATCCCAGGTCTCTTATACCCATTCCCAATATTGATGCATACCGATTAAATCACTTAGCTATGTATACAGCTGTTATTTCAACTCTAACCACATATTTTCAATTGGGTTGTGGGGACTGTGTTGGCCAATCCCGCGATTACACATCATTGTCATTAAAACATTTTTTTCCAATCTTGACATATGCTTCAAATTGTCCTGCTAGAACACTATGTCATACTTTTTATAACTATTGTACTCAAGTGTTGAAGTATCTAGTTTATTAGGAGACTCACATATAGCTCAGCATTGACAGCACCCTCAATCAAGTATCCAATGTCTTTGGCTGTGAAACAACCCTATATCATTAAGCTTCCTCCGCCAAACTTGACAGTTTTTCAATGTCTGGATCTGTTTGCGCCTTTTTCTCTTGTTTTATCCAGATCAATTTGCACATATCAGAGTCCAGTCTGTTAATTTTTGTCTCATTTCTTCAAATCCCTGGTTTCTATTGTCCATTTTGCAAACTGGAGCTGACAGTTTTTATGCTGATATCAAAGTTGAGGTTTCTTCCCCTATTTCGAGCCTCCATTCCAGATTTGTGTAACAGGCATCACGCAGTGCTTGCAAAGATGTCTGCGACCTTACTATTACAAAGCATATGAGCCACTTCTACTGCCATGTTTGTCGCACCTGAACTCATTGACCTTGTCATGAGGCCAATTGTTGACCCTGATCTACTGCCTGGATAGGCATCTCTTGACTTTTTAATAGATGGATGAACTTCATTTTGCATTCTTCCATGTGGCACTCACGTGAGGCAGTTTGCCAAATTTCTTGTCGAAGAGACTGCTATTGATGTGCTGGATGATGCCGTTTCTCTTTTCCTGGGAAATCTTTGTGGTTGCTCTTCTTTCTGACTATTGATCTTTTGCTTAGGAATAAACTTAATAACACTCTGAGATATTAAAGAATGTGAGGACAGGTTGTAGAGTACAGTAATACAAAGATTTTCCCCATCACAAGCAAAACAGTAACAAAGTAATGATATGACAATAATCTGCATACCTAATCATATGCTAAATAGTTGCAAGTCAATTTTGTATAGGAGTTGACTGTCAATAAACTGAAGGTCGTCTCTCGTTCAAAGCTGTAGTGGATGATGAAATATGGAGCCTGAATGTCAAAAGTTCAAAACATTGATACTCTTTTGAAATATTTCAAGTACCGTATATACTCGTGTATAAGCCGACCCGTGTATAAGCCGACCCCCCTACTTTTGCCCCCAAAACCTGGGAAAACCTATTGACTTGTGTATAAGCTGAGGGTGGACCCCAGCACAGGTATACAGCCCCCAGCAGTGTGGTATACAGGCCTCCCCAGTGGTAGTATACAGCAGCCTCCCCAGTGGTATGCAGGCCCCAGCAGTATATACAGCAGCCCCAGTGGTATACAGCAGCCCTTAGGTAGTACACAGCAGCCCCAGAGGTATATACAGCAGCCCCAGGGGTGTACACAGCAGCCCCAGGGGTGTACACAGCAGCCCCAGGGGTGTACACAGCAGCCCCAGGGGTGTACACAGCAGCCCCAGGGGTGTACACAGCAGCCCCAGGGGTATACACAGCAGCCCCAGGGGTATACACAGCAGCCCCAGGGGTAGTACACAGCAGCCCCAGGGGTAGTACACATCAGCCCCAGGGGTAGTACACAGCAGCACCCAGGGGTAGTACACAGCAGCCCCAGGGGTAATACACAGCAGCCCCAGGGGTAGTACACAGCAGCCCCAGGGGTAGTACACAGCAGCCCCAGGGGTAGTACACAGCAGCCCCAGGGGTAATACACAGCAGCCCCAGGGGTAATACACAGCAGCCCCAGGGGTAGTACACAGCAGCCCCAGGGGTAGTAAACAGCAGCCCCAGGGGTAATACACAGCAGCCCCAGGGGTAATACACAGCAGCCCCAGGGGTAGTACACAGCAGCCCCAGGGGTAATACACAGCAGCCCCAGGGGTAGTACACAGCAGCCCCAGGGGTAGTACACAGCAGCCCCAGGAGTAGTACACAGCAGCCCCAGGGGTATATACAGCAGCCCCAGGGGTAATACACAGCAGCCCCAGGGGTAATACACAGCAGCCCCAGGGGTAGTACACAGCAGCCCCAGGGGTAGTACACAGCAGCCCCAGGGGTAGTACACAGCAGCCCCAGGGGTATATACAGCAGCCCCAGGGGTAATACACAGCAGCCCCAGGGGTAGTACACAGCAGCCCCAGGGGTAATACACAGCAGCCCCAGGGGTAATACACAGCAGCCCCAGGGGTAGTACACAGAAGCCCCAGGGGTAGTACACAGCAGCCCCAGGGGTAGTACACAGCAGCCCCAGGGGTAATACACAGCAGCCCCAGGGGTAGTACACAGCAGCCCCAGGGGTAGTACACAGCAGCCCCAGGGGTAGTACACAGCAGCCCCAGGGGTATATACAGCAGCCCCAGGGGTGTATACAGCAGCCCCAGGGGTAGTACACAGCAGTCCCAGGGGTATTTATAGCAGCCCCAGGGGTAGTACACAGCAGCCCCAGGCCCCCCTCACTGTTTGGCGCCCCCACCTCAGGATGCCCCCCCCCCCCGCACGCAGCGCTGCGCTCATACATTACCAGCCTGTCAGCTGTCATCCTCCGGTGGCGGATCGCGGCTCCCGGCTCCGGCTTCCATCTTCTTCTGTGTCTTCCTGCATTGTGACCGGGGCTCATAGCGATGACGTCATCGCGACGCCGGCCGGTCATGTGACATGCAGGAAGACACAGAAGAAGATGGAAGCCGGAGCCGGGAGCCGCGATCCGCCACCGGAGGATGACAGCTGACAGGCTGGTAATGTATGAGCGCAGCGCTGCGTGTGGGGGGGGGGGCATCCTGAGGTGGGGGCGCCAAACAGTGAGGGGGGCCTGGGGCTGCTGTGTACTACCCCTTGAGATTTTTTTTTTTATATACCGTATATACTCGCGTATAAGCCGAAGGGAGACTTTTCAGCCCAATTTTTGGGCTGAAAAACTCGGCTTATACGCGAGTATATACGGTAACTATTTTAAAGCTAAACTGACAGCAGATTCATGTTAGTGGAACCATAGGTAGTATGAATCAGGCACTGACTGCAGTACTGAAGCTCTGTATGCTTTACACTGAATTGCAGTAGCTTTTTAGAGAAAACATACTTTTAACATTTACCAGTGACGTATGAATCACAGATAACTAGTCCAAGAGGTTAGTCCTCAATTTCTTCTTTTTGCCCCGCCCCTATACTGGCCTCATCCTATGTGGAGTAGGGTTATGTTCAGCACTTCCAGTAGTTGCTGGTGCTCAGTGATTTATTAGATATCACAATAATATATACAACACATATAATAGTAGTATACAAACGATCACAATACTCCTTAGATTTTAAAATGAGAATAACATTTGCTAATTTGTCAGCATTTCATATTCAAGGGTTCCACGCTTTTTAAAATGCCAAAATTAAGTCCTCCAGGACCTTGATAATGGTCTTGTATCAAAATTGAAGCAGTCAACAGGTAGTATCCTTTTATGAGAATACTTTGACGTGGTTTAGTATTTTCTCTTCAAAACCCATACTGTATACAAATATGTTAGTGGTGCAAATTAATATATAGACACATTTTTTGTAGAGTACATAACTCCATAAACAAAGTCTATAGAAACTAAGACATTTCCTCTGTACCCTGTGTTAAGACAGTTGTATCATCTGATGTAATAGGATTGTACTGTTTAAACCATGGCACATATTTGCTTATATGCTGCTGTATCCCCAGTTTTCAGGTTTGTTTTCGATCAGGATATAAGCATGGATAGTTATATCTGCATGCATAATGCTAACACCTGTGATCCTTCACTTCAAATTTCTAATTAATATCTAACAATCTACGTGACTTTGAATTTTTTGTTGTTCTTTTTAAGCTGTGGTTATTTTTGGAAATATTAGCTAAAGAGGAAATTTCTCATTTGGTGATACCTGTGTATCTGCAGAATATTAGATAATTGTGTTTTATGTTCATATGCCTACATATATATCTTCATATTTACATTCAGAGGTATAACTATCGTGGGTGTAGGGTTTGTAGTCTTGCATTGACCCTGGAGTCTAAGGAGACCCAAAAGGTCCCTTTGTGCCATATGAGAATACCAACATTATTAAAATCTGTGATGGATGACAAACATGTTGGAGGTTTTTCATTGAACTTCATGATCTTCAAGCTAAAGCCCAGCTTTCAAAAATAAACAAGCTCTAAGGGTACTTTTACACTTCACAACATTGCATGCAATTTTACTTGCAACTTACTGGTTGCAGTGAAATTATAAACACATTGTTCTATTTTGTTGTTGTGTACAAATGGAACAATGTGTCCATGATTTCACTGCAAGCACTAAGTTGCAAGTGAAATTGCATGCAATGTTGCGACGTGTAAAGGTAAGGGTACCCTCATACGCAGCAATTTTGCCAGCAATTTCACTGGCAATTTGCTGGTTGCAGTGAAATCATGGACACATTGTTCCTTTTGTACACAGCAACAAAATATAACAATGTGTCCATGATTTCATTGCAACCAGCAAATTGCCAATGAAATTGCCTAGCAATATTGCCGCGTGTGAAGGCACCCTTAATGGTCTTGTACTATATACTCCCTTCTCTCTATATTCCCTATACTCATACTCCCTTCTCACTGTCCTCAGTATTGAATTAGCCTACCAAATGCATGTCAACCACAAGTAGGAGATAGAAAATAGGGAATAGACAGTAACTGCCGAATTGTGCTACACAAATCAAGTTTGTAATCTAAATACCATGTACAAATGAATACATCCACATCAACGATAGACAAAAAATGTTAGGGTTTCATTCAAGTTGTAAACATATAGCAAATTGTGGGGTATTGGTTTGTCTTTTGGTCCAAAACACTTAAGCTTGTGAGTGACTACACGGCTCCCCACATATCACAAATGTTTTATTCAAGTTGACACTCGATTAGTATATCTGGATTTGTCGTATGTTATGCACATGTTCATTGTTTACATGTTCGTTAGTCAAAACAATCAATTTTACTATACAAAAGAGCGCTCTTGATATTGGTTATTGCCAAGTGTCTTCCATTTTGTTGACGCATGTTCATTATTAGTCATAAATAATTTTGTTTCACAAATTGGATATCAATTGAAAAAATGATCTGTAAGGCTGCTTTATAAGCCTGGGACAGAAATATATTTGCCTGCAATATATACTATGTCGATGTAGAAGTCATGAACAGTCCAATAAAAATACCTTGTCTTTATTTCTTGCTGATTAGAATAATCATGCCATCTAAATATTTCAGATAGTTCATGCTAACTTGTATAAGTCCATGTATATCAGTCTAATTGTATTGTTCAATATTTTAAGCAGCTACAATCAGAGATCAAGTTAAGTTTGAATAAGTGACAGATCAATAAGTATTCTGAAAACAATTATCCAGCCTACAAAGTATCCTACCGGTCAAAGGTATGATTAGCAGAAGAATAATTATTTTAATAGGACCGTGATGCAAAATGAAGGGCATAGCAGTATAGTAGTGATCCTTGAACTACCGTATATGATCTACCTGTAGTGCACAGAAATAAGCATTTTCAATCCAAATTAAAGGGTTACTATAGTTAAAGTTATATTTTGTCAATTCTCAGTTGAAATTTTTAAAATGATTGATCAGTCCTGATGGAAAAAAAACAGATTTTTCTCATGAGGTATAATACAAAGTTTCTAACTTTTTTCTGTCCTATTGGTTTAGCAAATAGGAAAAAAAATGGAAGTTACTCTTTAAGTAATATGGTTTTCTAGGAAAGCATATATTACATACAGGTGCAACACAATTTATTATACCAAGAAAGAAAGGATGGGAAAGTGTTATGCTGTATAAGCAGTGGAGATAGATTTCTGACCAACTGTACAACAAACTTATTGATATTTTTCCGACTCATACAGATATATGAACAAGAGTGGCCTTAAGCTGAATGGTGCCTTGTGGAAAATTACCTTTTGGTCCCCCCTCATTGATTTTTATATGTTTCCCTAAAACCACATCCATTGGCAGGAGGCTAGCTTGTATATCCTAGGAACATTGATTTAAGTTTTGTACAAAGTTTTTTCTCTTGACAGCAAGTTTAACCAACAACATAAGCTGCTGCAAATATGTGATGTGAAAAATTCACTCCTAAAATCAACATTAAATTTACTATATGTCAATTAATTCTTAAAGAAGTATCCCATTTTATACACCAGCTATGTCATAAATATATAGTCAATGCATATCCAACCAATAGGTCCTGTATTGAGAATGCATCATTGTCTTGCACTGTTTTTCATAAAAATTAGATAGAAATTCTTGTACAAATGAATAGGAATATTGACCCTTTCTTGGTTGAGAGTAGTGCACACCAGGCATGCAAACAATAATACATGCAGATCCCATTGATACATTTGTGGCATATTCTGTGGAAATGTCTAAAAATTATTAAAATTTGCACTTTATTAGGGAAGTGGAGAAACTCCAGTGCCACATTTAAGCAGCGCCTCAAAGTCATAATCGCTTTCCAACAAGCTTTTAATATGACTAAGGGATTTGTGCCAGATCAGAACCCCAAACTACAGTCGCTACGTTTCGGGGTAACTGCCCCTCATCAGTGTAGTGTGTTTGGATATTCTGATCTGGCTGTGTGATTGGGCTAAGACAAGCTGTCTCCATAAGGTTGATAGCAAGTTCCCAGACCTTGTCTTAGCTTACTCACACAGCTAGATCAGAATATCCCACACACTACACTGATGAGGGGCACTTACCCTGAAACGCAGCGTCTGTAGTTTGGGGTTCTGATCTGGCACAAATCCCTTAGCCATATTTAAAAGCTTGTTGGAAAGTGATTATGACTTTGAGGAGCTGCTTAAAGGTGGCTCTGGAGTTTCTCCACTTCCTTAATGAAGTGCAAATTTGCATATATCTGAGAGGAGGGAAGTGGCTACAATCTCCTCACCTACTTAGCTGTCTCCATAAGGTAGATAGCAAGTTCAAAGACCTAAAAATTATTAGACGCAAGTATTCCTTTAAGCTGTCCATACTTATCGTAGTCAGAAACTCTGTTCTGCATTTATTTAAAGCAAACATGGTAATCATTGAAAAAGCACCTCCTTCCAAACAAATAATGTGAATGTTAAGGGGAATACAACAAAATCAGCCAATCAAGTCTGCTTTTATGCAAAATTGAATAATGGCTCATGAGTTACAGTTATATTGTCTCTCAGCTTTATTGAACTAGACAGGACTAGATGTAAAAAACATACAGGTTATTTCTGAATAACCCAATTAAAGCACCACTACAGCTTTTGCTTTATTGCATCACTGTAGTGGTGCTTTAGATGTAAGTCCCCTGCCCCTTGTTCTATACTCGCCTTTATTCTTTTCCGGCATTGCTCCAGTCAGTGGAAAAGAATGACCTGACATCAGCTTCACTGTTACATGGAGCGCGTCAGACATCACATTTCAATACATCTATGAGAGCCTCTTTCTGGCTTTCATAGAGATTAATTGAGTGCTTGTGATGAAACATCTGACTTCTAGCCAGTCAGACGTTATAGGCACAAAATGGCAATGGGAGACCAGTAAGAGATCAAGCTGACGGAAAGTGAGTATAAGAACTGGGCCAGGGTGCTTACATTTAAAGCACCACTCCAGTGCTGAAAAAAACAAAATTTTGTAGGAGTACTTTTACTCTTTCACACTATATGACACACATATCAGTAATAAACTTATGATGCTTTGTGCTCTATGATGATCGTTGATTGCTACAACTTATGTTCTACAGATGCACTAATTTGATATACTGTATACAGGCAAAATCCTATTATAACTGCTTCGATCAGCATTCATGTTAATTCAACTAGTTTAACTCCTCACATGCCCCTGTTAATAGTGACAGCAGCACAAATGAACTTTGACAGAGGGAGAGCAACCCGTTAGTTCATCATGCCAACCAAATGATCATAGGGTACATATGAGAGCTTCATTTTGGCGCTCATAGATTCGCATTGATAATTTGTGATGTAAGTTCTGACTTTGGTCCAGTCACAAACTAACCGCAGAAGATGGCTCAATGGGGTGAGAGGGGTGCCAGAGAAAGGATTAAAATGCAGGTGGGTAAGTATAAGGCTGGGAGCAAGGGAGTTAGTTTTAAAATTCCATTCCAAGACTGAATAAAAGAAAAATGCTGTAGTTGTGCTTTAACATTCTCGGACCGTCTTGTTATCAATGTAAAAAGATTAGAACCATTTTAATTAAATGTAGTAATTACCCCCTAGACAAACTTTATGAAAGTTGCTAATTGAAGATATTTAGAAATCTTCCTAAAGAACCTATTTAAATAGTGACAAATCAGAAAATGGATACATAGGGGAGTCTAGTAGAGATATTTTCTCCCATTCTCCCATTCCTCCCATTGTGTAAGCTCATGTTTAATTGTATTTTTCATTTTTAGAATTTATAATCTGTATGTAACATACTTTAGTGTCAATTTATTACTACCGATGTTGTGCACTTTAATTTTAGTGGTAGGGTTTAGTCGATTAAATACACACAAATCATCAAGATGCCAAGACAACCTAATTGGATTAGGCACAGCTCTTAACTAATATGGCCTCCAACAGAGATCTTCTCCAGTAAGGGGCTGAAATTACTTTCTGGAGTAAGTTATGCCTCTTAGGTGGCATAAAGTTTCATGAATTTGAAGGACAGGTGTCACAACACACAGTCCTGCACATAAACTGTAAAAACAGACAGCCACGGATCTGATTTACCCCTATGTGTCCCTATGGGCATTTGGATCACATTGGATTTGCCCTTAATGGCATTCGATTTGTGTCAGATCCGATTGTGTTTGATTTTTTGCTGTACCCAAAATTGGAGACTGCTCTGATTTTGAGCACAGCGGACCAAATCGGACACAATTGGATCCGACACGATCCGTGGCCTTTAACATGACGGCCTATGGAGCACGGGTCTGAGAAAACACAGGATCATTTCTCGGACCCGATTTTAGTGTACTGAGCATGCTCAATACACTAAAACTGCTCTGTACCATCTAACTACACTTCCGCAATGTATATACATACATTGCGGTAGTGAAACTAAGTAAAAGAAGGTTAAAAATAAAAAACATTGTGCTCACCTCTCCAGCGTGTCCCCCGAGGCCTCCATGTTGCTCCCGACAAGGACCTGGCGGTGCGGAGCAAGCCGATCAGCGTCATCGGTCACATGACCGGCATCAGCTGAGTGGTTTAAACCTCGCACCTGCTAAAACCGAGCGGCGGGCGGGAGATTTAAACCGCTCAGCTGATGTGGTCATGTGACTGATGAGCTGATTGGCTGGGTCTGCCCGCCATGTACTTAAACTGTCGGGAGCTAGATGGAGGCATCGTGGGACACGCCAGAGAGGTGAGCATGAATTTTTTTTTATTTTTAACCCTTCTTTTACTTTATTTCACTTCCGCAATGTATGTATATACATTGCGGAAATGAAAGTGCCTTTTCTGTGTCCGGGTCCGTGAAAATCACAGACCCGGACACAGAAATACCATCTGGAGGTCACCTCCGATGCTGTTCATTCCTGTCCATGGGGTCCTGCAAAGAGTAGGATCCCGCGGACAGGAAAAAACCACTATGTGAAACCAGCCTTATAAGTACACATGCGATCACAAAAGAAGATGGGTAATGGGAAAACTGGCAGGACTGACTCCTAAATGATTGAGATTAACATTTTAATGGTTAAATAGCAGCAAACAGATCTTGCTCCTGAGATGCTGTTACAGGTAGATGTCTTTGGTCCAACCCAGCTGCTACCTGTTTTGTTCAAGAGCCTGCTCCATATATCTCCTGCGCCCATGTGATGTATATTTATGATATTAGGTGCAGAGGGCTAAAGACATAATACTGAAGTTTCAGGTATTGTAAGTCTTGTAAGTATGCAGATTTATGTTAATTTATGGTAATTGGGAACCATAAATGTATAGGTTTTTATTTTGCATTAACTACATGTCTAAATTTGTATCTAAGAATTGATTCTTCTCTGAAAGTAGCTTTCTCTGGGGCAACCAAAGCAGCTACTCCGAGGTCAGGCAGCTGCAATCAGAGCAATTTAGTCTGTAATTGGGGTAATAGGAACCTTTATTGTACTTGCTTCTGAACGGTTTGCTATTTCAACCATCTGTTGTTCTCCTATATTTAAATCCCCCCAGTGACTGACGAGAGGGTTAACATAGGATGTATACATTAAGGGACTCTATGAGAAAGTTGCACGATATTTTATTTTTTAATCATCTGTAGTGGCTGTTACTATGTATTATGCATAATGGAGCTTCAAAGTACTCTTGACGTGTGAACTTTTATCATTTCTATTTTGCCTCAAGAGCCTATAAATTTTATGATATTTAAAGCTTTCAAGCTCAAAATTTTTATCAACCTTGAGCACGCCAAACATTAAATCAATTAGCCATGGTATGCGTCAGCATAATATGATTTTCTATTTAGGTTTTAATTCTGCTTAACTAACAGTTGAATAATGCAAATTGCAACTTTATAAACATGCTTTTTCTGGAGCTGTGCATTCAATGTGACTTAATGAGAGAGCAGGAAATATAATGATCCAAGATATTACTAATGGGCAGATTTTTCAAAATGTATTCAGGTATTGATATGACTAGGTATGTATTCATACATTTACTCAAAGTGAGTTGTATTTTATCAAACATTTTGAATTACTTTTTAATAATTTATTGTAAATTATATAAATATTATTTTTAATTTAAAACTCTGCTTATAACGTTACATATCCAAGTAATAATTTGTAAAGTGTATATAATTTTTCAAAACACTATGTATTGGAGAAGCATGAATGTCAGTATAAAGCTTTACTTTTAGGGATGGGCGAATCTACTCGCTAGGACTTGTTACTCGGCGAGTAGAAGGGACTCGCAGGACTCGGTACTCTGCGAGTTTCCCAGTGATTACTCGCACGAGTCCAATGCAAATCAATATCAATCCTAGTTTTGTCAGAAACGCTGACAAAACTAGGATTGCCATTGTTTGCATTAGACTCGTGCGAGTAATCACTGGCTACTGTGCCAGTGATAGCAGGGAAACTCGCAAAGTAACTGCTGTTTCTTTGCGATCCGAGTCCAGCTGTCTTCTCTGTGCAGCTCCAGGGACCTAGAGCCCGCCTGCTGCCTGATGTAGCAGTGCTGAGATTGTTCTCAGTCTGCTCATTCCCTGTGTACAGACATCTATATTTATGCACAGGGGATGTAGCAGAGAGGACATCGCGTTTTGGACTGCGTCGGACGGAAGAGGATTTTTTTAATTAAAGATGGAGTCCCTAATGGCTTTTTTTTTTATTTCAAATAAAAATTTTTCTCTGTGTTGTGTTTTTTTAACCCTTTATTGGAGATTCTTAGTGGCTGGGTCAAACGTGGCCTGACATTAAGAATCTCGGGCTTAATACCAGCTTGTATAACAAAGCTGGTATTAACCCCTTTATTACCCAGCGTGCCACCGCCACCAGGGCCGCTGGAAGAGCGGGGTTCAGCGCCAGAGGATGGCGCTTCAATGAACGCGCCATCTTCTGGGGCGGCTGCGGGCTGCAATTTGCAGCGGGGGGTGCCCAGAAAGCTTGGGCATCCCTGCGCTGCGGATTCCAGCCCCCAGCTGCTTAGCTGTACCTGGCTAGACATAGAAATTGCGCGGAGCCCCACGCATTTTTTTTTAATTATTTAATGAATTTCAGAGTCAGAGGCTCAGAGTCAGAGTCTCGGAGTCGGAGTCTCCTCAGAGTCGGAGTCTCAGAGTCGGAGTCTCAGAGTCGGAGTCGCCTCAGAGTCGGAGTCGCCTCAGAGTCGGAGTCGCCTCGGAGTCGGAGTCGTCTCGGAGTCGGAGTCGTCTCGGAGTCGGAGTCGTCTCGGAGTCGAGTCGGAGTCGTCTCGGAGTCGGAGTCGTCTCGGAGTCGGAGTCGGAGTTGTCTCGGAGTCGGAGTCGGAGTCGTCTCGGAGTCGGAGTCGTCTCGGAGTCGAGTCGGAGTCGGAGTCGTCTCGGAGTCGAGTCGGAGTCGTCGTCGTCTCGGAGTCGTCTCGGAGTCGTCTCGGAGACGGAGTCGTCTCGGAGTCGGAGTTGTCTCGGAGTCGAGTCGGAGTCGGAGTCGTCTCGGAGTCGTCTCGGAGTCGGAGTCGTCTCGGAGTCGTCTCGGAGTCGTCTCGGAGTCGGAGTCGTCTCGGAGTCGTCTGAGTCGGAGTCGTCTCAGAGTCGGAGTCGTCTCGGAGTCGGAGTCGTCTCGGAGTCGGAGCCGTCTCGGAGTCGGAGTCGTCTCGGAGTCGGAGTCGTCTCGGAGTCGGAGTCGTCTCAGAGTCGGAGTCGTCTCGGAGTCGGAGTCAAATAAATGCGTGGGGCTCCGCGCAATTTCTATGTCTAGCCAGGTACAGCTAAGCAGCTGGGGGCTGGAATCCGCAGCGCAGGGATGCCCAAGCTTTCTGGGCACCCCCTGCTGCAAATTGCAGCCCGCAGCCGCCCCAGAAGATGGCGCATTCATTGAAGCGCCATCCTCTGGCGCTGAACCCCGCTCTTCCAGCGGCCCTGGTGGCGGTGGCACGCTGGGTAATAGAGGTTAGGGCCAGCTTTGTATTATCAGCTGGCCCTAAGCCCGAAATTTATGGCGGTCACGCCAATATTAGACATGACCGCCATGAATTTCTATTAAATTGTTTTAAAAAAAACACAACACAGAGAAATTTTTTTTATTAGAAATAAAAAAAAAAGCCATTAGGGACTCCATCTTTAATTAAAAAAATCCTCTTCCGTCCGACGCAGTCCAAAACTGCTACATCCCCTGTGTATAGATATAGATGTCTATGCACAGGGAATGAGCAGACTGAGAACAATCTCAGCACTGCTACATCATCTCTGTGCACAGACATTCATGTCTGTACACAGGGAATGAGCAGACTGAGAACAATCTCAGCACTGCTACATCAGGCAGCAGGCGGGCTCTAGGACCCTGGAGCTGGCAGCCAGCACAGAGGAGACAGGACTCTTATCTGTGCGAGTTTCCCAGCGATTACAGTTGCAAAGTAAACGAGTCCAATGCAAATAAATGACAAAACTCGGATTGCTTCAGGCTGAAGCTTCCGAGACACATCTGCGATTTGTAAATCTCACACTACTCGCTATTACTCGCTTCCCCATTCATTAACATTGGACTCGCTAGACTCGCAACGAGTAGCGAGTCCTGGGCTCGGACTCGCTAGAGTCAAGCGATTCCGAGTAATTTAGAATTCGCCCATCACTATTTGCTTTCATCCGTGTCAGATATTTTGCTTTTCTGTTTCATTATCAAAACAGCCAAATGGAGTAATGCACAAGACAAGGAGTGTAACTACAATAGGCGCAGGGGTTGCAATCGCTCCCGGGCCCTGGAGCCTATGGGGCCCCAAAAGTCCCTCTGGCCAATAGAAAAAAGACTAATTCTATTAAAGATTTGTAATAATTGAGGGCCCCCTTGGAGCTTTCACATCGGGGCCCATGAGCTTCAAGTTATGCCACTGCACAGGGTGGGCCTTTTACAAGCTTTAGACAGAAAGTATTTGATAGAACACTTTAACTTTAATAGTAATAGTTTAATAATTCTGGATTTTGTCATAATATAAATAGCTTTTCTGAAAAATAGCATAGTTTCTCTGTTATAAATTCTTGTAAGAATAAGGGTATTTGCTCAAGGGAGTAAACCCGCGGGTGAATGCAGGGAGAGCGCAGTACTCATGATCTGCAGTGGGTGCAGGGTGGCTTCTCCCTGCATTTACCCCTTGGTGACCACTTCTGACTCCGCAGCATGAAATTAACATGCTGCAGAGTTGCAGAAGCCCGAAAGCCTCCACCAAAGCTGAAAAAAAGCTCCCATCGGGAAAAGCATCGTGGGCATTGGATTTCTTAAAATCCCATATACTATGCTTGTACTGTACAACACAGCATTTTTAATGCAGTGGCAATAAACTGCATCCAAAATGCTGCATTCCATCATCATGAGTATGCTACTTTACAGAATGGGAACACCAAAAGGAGTCTCCTACACAGAAATGAGCAGAGACTAAACTGATGGTAGCTTTTCTTTGTTGTTTCCCCATAAAGTTTCTTGGCTTTTGTGCCTAATTTATTTCTTCATCTATCTCAGGATTGCCATCCTTAAAAGGTAACTGCTTTCAAGCAACTTTTCGGATTGAGGTATACTGTGTGTGGACAAGTGAAATAACACCTTTTCTGGCCATTATGTCACGAATACCCTGATTCTCACCATTTTCCCCTATGCTTGATCTATCTTTACTTGCAATTCACTATGAGTGAGAAAATGACCTGCAGTAATTTCTCATATACACAGCAGAAGTTGACAGCTGCCACTTTCAGTGCTGTTATTGGTGACTGCAATTGCTCCTGAGGGAAATAAATTTCCCTTTCTTCATGGTGCCACACTTTTAGTACAGTGCCCGGCACCTTCTTAACGCTATTAGCCTACAGACTAACCCTATATCTGCAGGGTAATGGCAATTTCGGACCTGACAGGTTCCCTTTAACAACTATTTCTAACAAATCCTTTGACATGCCGTTTTCTTTCTCCTTGCTTTACTAGCTAGAAAGTTCATGCAGCCAAATTGAATTGCACATGTATTTTAAAGCTTGGACTGTTTCTACTGTTTGAATGAAAACAAGGCGACAAATCATTGCCTTCCAAATTTATGTTTGTCAAATTACATTATCACCACAAACATTTAAGGGTATGAAAACATTTCAATAGAGTAATCTGAACAATTTCTTTTGTTCTTATACTCCCTTGGGGGCTAAACAAATTATGTGTCTTTAAAAGTTCCATCTGGTTAAAATTACTCAATAAATGAATAGTGTTTTGCAGTATAACTTATTTTTGAAAAAGGTCCACCGATATAAACCTATCTGGCATATGCCAAAAAGATATTGGTTTGACATGTGCAGGAATGAACTGCACACCACAGAGCACATGTAGATGCATCATTTGAATTTATTCAGAAAACCTTATTCACATGCCATCAGTATAGACAAAACAAAATGTTTTGGGTGCGTACCCGTCACCAGACTGTGAAAAAATATATGAGCCTTTAGGACCATATATTAGTGGAATGCTAGCAATAATTATCAAAATCTCAACCCACAGAAGAGTGGATCCAAATTAAAATAGAGATAAAAAATGAGTAAGACTTGTCACATAAAATAAAAAAAGCTATAGACTAAAGAGCAAAAATTATGGAATCTAGCTGCTTGCACTTCTATAGCCTCTGCGGTCTTAAACAGGATCCCTCATCTACTGTCACAGTTGGTGAGATGATGAAAGTAGCCAGTACATTTAGTTTCTGTTAGGAAAAACCTCCTTCTGAGCTCAGAGCCTCAAAGGGACCTATCAGACGCATTGGTGCCATGATATCATGCAGAATTAAGAAACTACTGAATATATAGACCTGCACAAATTATATTCACGGAATCGTGGGAGCAAGCTGCGCACACTTGGGTCCCAATTCATTCTATCCCCTAGTTTGGGAAATAAATAAAATGGCTAGCAAAAGTCAGGTGGGGAAACGGTGTTTAGTCTCAAAGCGTAGAGGGGATCTAGCTGGATTTGATGGCACCATAACTATTCCGCTAGAACCTCCAGCAGGAAGTTTTTTAAATTTTCAGCCTCAAAGATCAGAAGCGAGAATTGGAACCAGTGAGGGGGTGGGGAGGGGGTGACCAACAAGGGGTTAAAAGGAATGCATCATATTTCTCAATTGTTCACTTGTCAAGGAGGCCACATTGTGTTACATGTTAAGAGTAACCAAAAAAAACCAGTGGCTCCATACCACCACCATAGGGCTGCTAACCCCTAACAACATTAAACTGGTAACTGACATACGATTGACTGCATATACCTTTTCATAACTACCACCTATATTTGCATATCTTACATATCTGAGTGTAATATCTGTATAATTCAATGTGTATATAGTTCTATCTAGTGAGTTCAAATGGTGAATTTAATTTAATCCTGAGTTGCTCATTTACCTCATTCCATGAACCCACACGTCCGTGTTCTCAGTTTAGTACTATATTCTATTGTGTGCTGGTTTCTGGACCAATATAAACCTGTTAACAGACCAGACTTATATCTAATGAGGCAGCTCTACTGGGCTGACAGAACTCTGTTTCACTGGATCAATGAAAAGGGTCTCCCAGCATGTCAGGCTTGTGTGCGTGTGTGAGTGTCACACTGGAGGATTGCATGAATCACCCTCTCACTCTCCCCAAGCCTCTCTGTTCTCATACACACAGGAGGTGTCAGAGTAAAAACTGTGCAAAGCTGACCTTAAGTAACCATGGGCGTGGGGAATATGTTGGCAGAAGTGATGAGATCATATCACATGGCTCTTGCCATATTAGGGACATCAGGGTAGTCTGCGAGGTGCAGTTTTCATCATAAAGTAACACTAGAAACCAGAAGGGTAAAGTTATATAAAATTAAAGAGGAAGATAGAAGAGGAATACAAGAGAGCAAAGAAAAGAAGTGGGAAAAAGAGTAAAACATGAGGGGATGTGGGATAGAAGAGCAGAAAAGAGAAAAAGGAAGGGTGGCAAGAGAAAATGAAGAAGAGAAAGGAGGAGTGGGTCTAATTAAGGAAGACAATCATCACAAATTGCATACTATAGACCAATGAGTACATTTGCTCCCCTCAAGAAGTTTTTTCTTTTTGGCTAAAATAATTTGTATGCCCCTTTTCATTCTGCAGTCATCATCCTCCTCTCTTTGTTCCACCTCTCATCCCTCCCCTCTTTTTCTACCTGTTCCCTCTTTATTTTAACCGTGCACTATTCACATTTGAACTAAGCAGTATCAATAAGAACATCATTTGAAATGTGTTACTACATTACCAAATGGACCCATTCAGTGGCTTGGAATTATTTTAACTTGGCTGTGGCACTTTGATTATCAACTCTATTTCTAATAATGGATTTTCAAAAGGATTACTCTATAAGGAAGAGTTTGCTGGATTCTACTATGTCTCTGTAACCACAGGCAGTAAAAGAGTAAGACCACCATGACTGTTGCTACTATTTTCTTAATAGAAAGTTAAAATCACTACTCACTTTAGCGATGTACCAGTTCTTTCATACAGAAAATTAAACTATATTTATTGGACTATAAATCTCACTTTTTTACCCAAAAAATTAGGATGAAAGTGGGCTGTGCATTTTATAGTCCAGATATACTTGGTTGTGGCTGTAGGGGTCCACAGTTGTAGTGTGGTGTCACAGGAGGTAACAGCAGGGTCAAGGAGGCAAGAATGAATGGTCGGTCAAATATGTGTGCTCACTGTTTATGGAATTGCATATTCTCTGGTCTCCATGCCCAGCTGACTTTGTTTACATCCTCAAGCTAGCTGCCAGCATAAGATTAGGATACCACACAATGAGGGCACGATGAGAAGGTGAGAAGAATTGTTTATTTTTTATGTCTGCGATGGGAGTTATATATATATATATATATATATATATATATATAATATATATATATACACCAGGATGAGGGCCATATATACCAGAATGGAGCCAGGATTAGGGCCATATATACTAGAATAAGGAACATATATACCAGTAAGATCCCAGGATGTTGAACATATACAGCAGAAACCAGAGGTTTACATACAATATGTAAAAAGACAAATATGCATACTTTTCTCACTATCTCACATGAAATCGGAATAAACTTTTCCTGCTTTAGGTCAAATAGGATTACCATAGTTATTTATAATTACCAAATGCCAGAATAATGAGAGAATGTTTAAGGCAATTTTATTGTTTTTTGCAAAATCACAAGTGTAAATACACTAAGATTACTATGCTTTTAAAAAATATCAGGCAGCCCATATGATGATGTCATTTATTTAGAAACTTCTGACAGGTTTATTGGTAACATCTGAATTAATTATAGACACACCTGTGGATGTATTTTAATGCACACCTGAAACATATGAGTAGCATATTAGGAAAGTCTAAAGAAATCATCCAAGATATCAGGAGCAAACTGGTGTACTTGCACAAGTCTGGTTTATCTTCGGGAACAACTTGTAGATACCTGAAGGTGTGTTCAAACAATTATATGCAAGTATAAACAAGATGGGAATGTCCAGCCATTATACCGCTCAGGAAGGAGACGAGTTCTGCATCCCAGAGATGAACATGCTTTGGTCCAACATGTGGATTTCTATCCAAGAACAAAAGCAAAAGACCTTGTGAAGATGATGATGGAATGTGGTAAGATTGTATCATTATGCACAGTAAAACAACTAATGTATCATCATGGGCTGAAAGGCCACTTTGCAAGGAAGAATACATTACTCCAAAAGAAACAAGAAAGCCAGATTAATTTTTGCAAATGCACCAGGTCAAATACCTAAATTTTTGGAGGTATGTCACACGTCTGAAGAAACTATAATATAACTGTTTGATCATAATGACCATTTTTACATTTGAAGGAAAAAGGGAGAAGCTTGGTAGCCTAAGAACACCATCCCAACTGTGAAACAGTGGGGTGGCAGCATCATGTTGTGGGATTTGTTTTGCAGCAGGGACTGATTGATATATGTCACAAAATAGATAGCATCATGAGGAAAGAAGATTATGTGGCAATAATTAAGCAACATCTCAAGACATCAGCCTGGAAGTTAAAGCTTGGGCAGAAATGGGTCTTCCAAATAGACAGTGACCCGAAGCATACTGCCAGACTGCTTAAAAGTGGCTTAAAGGGAACCTGGTACCCCCTTTGGGCATTTTAAACTGTGTCCACCAGCTTACACATAATGTAAATGGGGTTCAAGCACCCCCTGTATGCGCCCAGACGTCCCCCTCATACCTGAGAAAACAACTTTTATTCTGTCGAGTGCTGGCCTCCTAAAAGGTTCGGGAAGCTGCTATATGGTCCTGGTGAATTAGGTCCTCGTTGCCCCCCAACTGCAAAACCCACTCTACACTTTTTAGAATTGCCACCCCCATCTGTGACCAGTGCTTGAGTGACAGCTGCAATCGCGCCTGTGCAGTGGAGTGGGTGTCTGTGCTGCTTTGAAAATAGTATCAATGTCTCGTGAGAATTCATAAATTTTGCAAGACGTCATAAATATCGCGAGACATTGGCACTATCTTCAATGGAGTGTGGATACCCACTCCACTGTGCAGGCATGAGCATGGTTGTCACTCAAGCACTGGTCATAGATGAAGGCATCAATTTTAAAAAGTGCAGGGCAGGTTTTGCAGCCGGGGGTTGGCAAGGACCTATTTAACCAGGACCATATTGCATCCTCCCAAACCTTTTAGGAGGCCAGTGCTGGACAGAATAAAAGTTATTTTCTCAGGTATGATGGGCACGTCTGGGCACATACAGGGGTTACAAGACACCATTTACATTATGTATAAGCTGGTGGGCACAGTTTAAAATGCCCAAAGGGGGTGACAGGTTCTTTTTAAGGATTACACAGTCAATGTTATAGAGTGGCGATCACAAAGCCCTGATCTCAATCCTATTATAAATTTATGGGCCAAGCTGAAAGGCAGGTGCAAGCAAGGCGATCTAAAAACATGGCTCAGTTACACCAGTTCTGTCAGGAGGAATGGGTCCAAATTTCTACCAACTATTGTGAGAAGCTGTGGAATGATATCCAAAATGTTTGACCAAAGTCATATAGTTTACCGGCAATGGTACCCATATTTTTTTTTAAAGAATGTATCTAAGTTTTGCAATTTGCTATCTATTTGCATGTATACAATATTTCAAAGTTTTGCAATTTTCTATCTACCTGAATGTATGCAACACTCCTGAGTTTCGCAATATGCTATTTATCTGCATGTACACCTATTTTTATATTTGTGTGTAGTCTGTGTGTTTTACCACCTTATGTAACATAATGGAAACCAAATTGCAATTATATCAAACCTTATTACAATTTAAAAATTTAATAAAAAACATTTGAATTGGTACTAATACTAATGATTAGTATGTAAACTGGTGACTTTGTAGAAAGTAATGCTTTAAAACATTCTCTGTCTTACTATTCTGGCATTTGGCAAATATTAATAATTATGGAAATCCTAATTGACCTAAAACAGTAAAGATTTATTCTGATTCCTGTTGACATGTGGTTCTTGTGACTGTGTGGCGTCCCACATGAGCGGCCAAGGACGGAAGGACCACGAGAGCGTCACCGGAGCAATCTGGAGATGCCGGATCAACAGCGGATGTATCACTGAGGTTCTGCAGAGGTGCACAACCTCATCAGGTGAGAGGCGATCAACCGTCCCTTCACATTACTGTTCCCCAATAGACCCTGGGGTTCTTCTCAAAGGGAGTGCTTCCCATCTCCTTTTATTTTTATTCTGATTTCATATCAGATAGCGAGAAAAACATGTATATGTGTCTTTTTATATAGCGTATGAAAACTACTGCTTTCAACTGTATATTACGATGGGTATCATATATACTAAAATGGGACAAGGATAGGAACATATATACCAGGATGGTGAACATATACCCCTGAAAGGAGCCCAGAATGCATTTGGACATTACTAATAGATATCAATACATAATTTGGGGACATTACCCCATAACAGTGTCAGCATCAGATCGCCCCCCCCCCATCATAACAGTGTATCATGACCACACATTTTGCTTGTAATTTATTTCTCTATTTTCCTCCTCTAAAACCTAAGGGAGATTTATGGCCTACTGTGTCTTATAGTCATAAAGTATACAGCAAATAAGAGTGGGATTATTTATCTCCACTTAAATTTAACATTTTTATCTTCTATCATGTAATTATTGTTCAAAATGCCTTCACTAATATACCTAGTCATCCTATTATAAATTTCAAGCAATTACTGTACAAAACATTTTCTTTGTATTAGCATAGATGTTACTATCCTTAACAGTAATATTAAAAATAACTTGGACCCGAGCTGCCTTGCATATTTTCTCAAATATGTGCCATCCATAGTGCACAAGGACAAATTCTTTATTTTTCATAGTATGGAATTAATATTAAATTATAATGCTTTAAAATTCCAACAAGTGTTGTACCAACAATGTAAAAAAAAGCCTACTATGGTGACCCAAGTTGCTTAGTTACGCCAATATTTTTATGGGGGCTTTTGAGTTGCTCTTTACTCCTTTTCCTCCTACAAGAATCATTTTATTCTTTACAAATGTAATATAGACAATTTGTTTTTTTCTTTTTCTATAGAGAGGAGGACATATTGCTTTGGCTAAATTGTTTTGTGAGTGATTAAGTGAAAACAATTGGTGCATTTCCTTTACTGCTGAAATCAACAATCATAACAATCATTTTTTTAATCTTTTCAAACTCATTATTTCACAGGAAGGGGAAAAAAAAATATACCAAATCATTTTTTAAAATATTACACTAATAGCTACCTGAACTATACCAGCTGCCAGTGTATGAAATGGGATACCGTAGTAGCATCCATTTCATAAACATATTAATGATAAAATAGTACTTAATACTAGGTCTTCAAAGATCAGGCTTATACTTAATAAGTGTTTCAAAGGTAAGGGTTATCCTGCGAATAGTAGGACTGCAGTTATAATTCTAAAGGATAGGAAATCTGACCATAACACTATCTGTGACTCCTTAGGGTGCTTTCACACTGCTTTTTTCTGTGATCCGTGGCTGTCCGTTGTAAAACGGACAGCCACGGATCTGATTTGGCCCCCATCTTAGTCTATGGGCACAGATCACATTGGATTTGGCCTTAGTGGCATCCGATTTTTGTCGGATCCAATTCTGGCTGATTTTTTGCTGTGCCCAAAATATCAGCCTGCTGCGATTTTTTGCACAGCGGGTCAAATCGGACCGAATTGAATCCGACCTGATCCGTGCCAAATAACATGGGGCCTATGGAGTGCGGGTCCGAGGAAACAGCTGATCGTTCCTCAAACCCAATTTTAGTGTATTGAGCATGCCATCTAATATCACTTCTGCAATGTATATTCATTAGTGATGGGCGAGTCCTAAATTACTCGGAATCGTTTGACTCTAGCGAGTCCGAGCCCGGGACTCGCTACTCGTTGCGAGTCTAGCGAGTCCAATGTTAATGAATGGGGAAGCGAGTAATAGCGAGTAGTGTGCGATTTACAAATCACAGATGTGTCTCGGAAGCTTCAGCCTGAAGCAATCCTAGTTTTGTCAGAGACTCTGGATTGCCATTGATTTGCATTGGACTCGTTTACTGTGCAAGTAATCGCTGGGAAACTCGCACAGATAAGAGTCTGGCTGTCTGCTCTGTGTGCTGGCTGCCGCAGCTCCAGGGTCCTAGAGTCCGCCTGCTTCCTGATGTAGCAGAGCTGAGATTGTTCTCAGTCTGCTCATTCCCTGTGCATAGACATCTATATCTATGCAAAGGGATGTAGCAGAGAGGACATAGCGTTTTGGACTGCGTCGGACGGAAGAGGATTTTTTTAATTAAAGATGGAGTCCCTAATGGCTTTTTTTTTTATTTCTAATAAAAAATTTTCTCTGTGTTTTGTTTTTTTTAAAACAATTTAATAGAAATTCATGGCGGTCATGTCTAATATTGGCGTGACCGCCATAAATTTCGGGCTTAGGGCCAGCTGATAATACAAAGCTGGCCCTAACCTCTTTATTACCCAGCGTGCCACCGCCACCAGGGCCGCTGGAAGAGCGGGGTTCAGCGCCAGAAGATGGCGCTTCAATGAACGCGCCATCTTCTGGGGCGGCTGCGGGCTGCAATTTGCAGCGGGGGGTGCCCAGAAAGCTTGGGCATCCCTTCGCTGCGGATTCCAGCCCCCAGCTGCTTAGCTGTACCTGGCTAGACATAGAAATTGCGCGGAGCCCCATGAAATTCATGAAATAATTAAAAAAAAGGGCTCCCCTATATTCTTGTGTCTGGCCATGTACAAATAGGCACCTGGGGGTTGGGGGCAGCCCGTCGCTGCCTGCTGGATGCGGCTGGTTCCAGAAATACGGCGAAGCCCATGTAATTTTTTTTTCTGAAAAATCAATAAAACAATCCTAAAAAAGGGACTGCATCTTTATTAACCCCTCGCCCATGGTCCAGGGGTTAATAAAGATGCAGTCCCTTTTATTTACATTGTTTTATGGATTTGCCCCCAACCCCCAGGTGCCTATTTGTACCTGGCCGGACACAAGAATATAGGGGATCCCCTTTTTTTTAAATTATTTCATGAATTTCATGAAATAATAGAAAAAAAATGTGTGGAATCCGCAGCGCAGGGAGGCCCAAGCTTTCTGGGCACCCCCCGCTGCAAATTGCAGCCCGCAGCCGCCCCAGAAGATGACGCGTTCATTGAAGCGCCATCCTCTGGCGGCCCTGGTGGCGGTGGCACGCTGGGTAATAAAGGGGTTAATACCAGCTTTGTTATACAAGCTGGTATTAAGCCCGAGATTCTTAATGTCAGGCCACGTTTGACCCAGCCACTAAGAATCTCCAATAAAGGGTTAAAAAAAACAACACAGAGAAAATTTTTTATTAGAAATAAAAAAAAAAAGCCATTAGGGACTCCATCTTTAATTAAAAAAATCTTCTTCCGTCCGACATAGTCCAAAACGCGATGTCCTCTCTGCTACATCCCCTGTGCATAGATATAGATGATACAGGGATGAGCAGACTGAGAACAATCGCAGCTCTGCTATATCATCTCTGTGAGCAGGCGGGCTCTAGGACCCTGGAGCTGCGGCAGCCTGTACAGAGCAGACAGCTGGACTTGGCTTGCAAAGTAACAGCAGTTAGTTTGCGAGTTTCCCTGTGATTACTTGCACAGTAATCAGACCAATGCAAGTCAAACTAGGATTGCCATTGATTTGCATTGGACTCGTTGCTGTGCGAGTAATCGCTGGGAAACTCGCAGAGTACCGAGTCCTGCGAGTCCCTTACTACTCGCCGAGTAACGAGTCCTAGCGAGTAGATTCGCCCATCCCTAATATTTATACATTGCAGAAGTGACATCCAGTGAAAATAAAAAGTTAAAAATAAAAAAAACTTTATTCTCACCTCTCCCATGGTCCAGTGATGCCTCCAGTGCTCTGTGCTTCTAGGACCTGGCCTGACGTCACAGTGCAGTCATATGACTGGTTACTGCGGTAACTGATCATGTGACTATGACATCACGCCAGGTCCTGTGGATCAGAAGAAGACAGCTGGAAGCACCACGGGCCTCGTGGATAGGTGAGAATAAAGAATTTTTTTTATTTTTTAAGGTCTGGAAAGAGGGGGACAAAGAGGGGGACAAAGAGGGGTCCAAGAGGGGACAAAGAGGGGTCCAAGAAGGGACAAAGAAGGGTCCAAGAGGGGACAAAGAGGGGTCCAAGAGGGGACAAAGAGTGGTCAAAGAGCAGTCCAAGAGGGGGACAAAGAAAGGTCCAAGAGGGGGACAAAAGGGGGAGACAGAAGGGATAAAGAGGGGAGACAGAGGGGACAAAGAGGGAGCAGAGAGAGGAGGGGGATGAGGTGACAGGAGGAGCAGGGAGAGGATCCAAACTGATGCTGCAAAATATCGGAATTGCAGGCATCAGTTTGGATCCATTGCTGTCCGATGGGTGCTGCAAAAAGACTGATCCCCTCGGACAGCACAAAAACGCTGTGTTAAAACAGCCTTAGACATTGGAACATTTTACTTAATGATCCCTGGTTGATAACAGTCCTTCTCAATAATGTACTTTAAGAGAGCCCCTTTCTTTGAAAAACATAATTGGTCAGTTACGAACTAAGCGACTACCCACTCCATATCTCAGAAAGACCAGTAGGTTTAGATGTGAGTCTACAAAGTGTCTTCTCTGTAAAATGATTGTACACAATTAACATAGCTTCCAAACTCATGTTTCCATGGAAACTTTCAAGATTAGATTTCGTATATCATGCAATTGTAGTTTTGTTATTTACTTGATCAACTGTCATTGCAAGAATTAATACATACTTTGCATGACCCAAAAGATTAATAAAACCAGTTGAAAACGTAGATCTAATTATATTTTCTTATAGTATTTCCAGACAGTGTGCGTAGAAGCTCAACTCTGACTTTTCTTATTACTTCCTTCAACCTATTAAAGGGAATCTGTCAGCAGGTTTTTGCTACCTTATTTGAGGGCAGCCTAATTATGCAAAGATATTCTGATTAAGATGATGCACTTTAGTTCTACCATTGTAGCAGAGCTGAGAAAACTGCCCCCACCACACCAGGCTCTCAATGTAAAATGTCTATAGAGAGTGAGCTGCTAATTACAGCAGGGAGCATACCGGACTAGCTAACCAAAATCACCTAGTCTGTCAATGATAACCTCTTGAAGCGCATAATGTGATGAGACACATCACTAAAATCTGTATATTACCCCATGCAGCATGCTGTACTCAGATTACTTTCTTCCAGATTCACTTTAAAAAAACTTGAATAGAATGACCTAATAGATTTGAAAGGCTTTGCAGATGAGAAGTGTTCTGAATTTATAAGCCCTTCACTCATTTGGTTGGGAGATTACTGAGGTAATAATATAAATCTGGTTGAAAAATTGTAGTATTTTCATATACCACTGTGTCATATATGTATTTTATTTATAAGTATACGATTCATTATTAGGTTTTTAAAATAATAATAAAATATAAGGCACTCTATTACATTATTATTACAATGTCTTATTAATGTGATAAAAGGATAACATGTCCAAGTATCCTTATGGGACTAGTAACTATTGTAAAAAGAAAACAAAAATTTTTGTCTTCATAAAAAAAATCAAAATAAAAACTCATAAAATTGCAAATTTAATATAAAAAAAAGTTTAATCACAAAAGAAAAAAAACCTAAAAAACATGACATTTTCTATGCTGATGTGCTCATAATTACTCGTGCTGGAAATTTTATACATTTTCTTACCACTGAGTAAATAACCTTATATATACTGTATATATATACATATATATCTATACATATAATTGGCTTGTGACATCTGACATCGCTTCCGTTCCGTGTCTGGTTGTCTCCATATTGCCCATATATGGTAATATCACCATATATGGTAATCTCTCACATGGGGAGAGAGAGCAAGGATGGGTAGAGCACACAGGGGGTGTAGGGATGGCCGCCACCTCCAGCACCACAGAGCACGTGACGTCACCATACTCCTGATGCCATAGCATCGTGGCTCCATTTAGTGCTCACATATATATCTATATGAAAAACTGTGCCATTTTTTGTATGGTTCAACTATACTCCCAGAACGCTCCTCCTGAATGAGTTAGTTAGGGTTGTATTATTGATCAGCCGCTTCACCGATGCCCGATGTCTCCACCTTGTGTGGTTGTACTGATTAACTATCTGCTGCAGAGTATAATATATACTAATCTCCCTCACCCACAAAGCTCTTTACAGTTCAGCATTATCATACACCTCCATGGCATCTTTTGTTCTGCATCAGATTTCTGGCATGCACTACCCCAGACTATCCAATTAATACCCAGCGTCCACATTTATAAGTGTGCTTTAAAAGCACATCTCTTTAGACAAACCTATGGCCTCACCTCACTAATTGAACTCTTTTTTTCCCCTTTCTAAATCTTCATGAGAATTTGGGTCTTCTTATTTATCTACATCCTTCATGCACCCAATAGCACACGGAAACTGTACTTAGACGAACACTGACTGATAACCGGATAATGCAGCTTTAATAGCATGCCCATGGTATAGAAGGGTTAATATTTTTCTGTATCCTTTCTCTATATTTCTTTATATTTCTCTCACTAAATAACTTGCTTACAATTATTAGCATCTTAGAACATTTTGCTTATATTCATCTAGTCTCACGGTCCATAGTCAAACTTTAAACATTTTGTTATTTCATACACAATGTTCTACAATGTTCTGGACATTCTGAGATCTAGACAAATCTGTAATAAGGGTGCCGAACTCCACATCTCTCTGTCTAAGGTCACAAGGACCAAAAGTATCATTGCATTTTATATGTAGGGAGAGGGGAGTAGACGTGAAGGTTTCCAATGTAATCCTATGGAATAAAAATTATAGATCTAGGCTGACATGTCAATAATAGACTAGGTCTGATTTTGCACAGATTTGATGTTGCAACTTCTCTGGTATGACCTCACATATTTTGGCATTATACAATTTGAAACTCACTAGTGATCTCCATATCTGCCTTTGGGTCAGAAAAAGAAACAGCTATGACACCCCTATGTATTATAATGATGGCTGGACGATACATGACAAGAAATTTTTACCTATTGTGTCTCATTTGCTTACAAATTGCAAGCTAGAGAGCATGTCTATTGTCTGTATACATCTCTGCTTCTAAAGTGCTGCAGAATATGTTGCCACTACAGAAATAAATTATTATTATTATTATTATTATTATTATTATTATTAGCACTAGCTGTAGAGCCCAAGCATAGTAACTAACTCTTCTTAGTTATAAAACAAAACAGTGATTTCACAATAAAATGTGTTAGCCTATAACCTTCTGAGGCATGTCACTGTAGTTGTGCAGTTTTTGGGTCTCCTGAGTTCTACTTGTGGATTTGCATTTGATTCATTCTATTGTGACATATGTTGCCTGGGCATAGGGCTGAGTGTATGTATGTGTGTGCATGTATTTATATATGTCCGCACATAGCCCCACCCCTTCCTAGCTCCACCCCCTTCAAGGATGCATATGGTCCGCCCCCTCCAAGAAATGTTTTCCTGGCAAAATAATCATTCTATTCTATTTTATTATAATAAGAACAGTTAGTTACTATGCCTTGGCAATGCCAGGCTCTACTGCTAGTATAATATAATGCAGCGTTCATATAATATAGTGCATCCTCCATTGTCTTCCATATAATATAATTCAGCCTCAATAATCCTCCATATAATATTATGCAGCCTCCACTTATATGTGTGTGTGTGTGTATGTATGTATGTATGCATGCATGTCAACACATTGCCTCACCCCTACATAGCTCCACCCTCCACAAAGCTCCATCCCTTCAAGGATGCATATAGCTCCAACTCTCCAGTTAGCCCTGCCTCTTTAGGGGCAAGAATAAGTGGAGGGGTGGAACTATGAAGGGAGTGGGGCTATGTATATGACATACACAAAGGGGGCTAGCCAGAGGGGGCATGGCTATTTTTGGATGCAGTCTTTGAAGTGGGTGTGACTAACTGTAGGGGGTTGTGTTTTATAGAGAGGCACTATGAAGCAGGTGGGGTTATGTTGAGTGGGCAGGGCTATGA
>JARQOC010000001.1:225419684-225464353 GCA_033576535.1 Allobates femoralis | reverse complement strand
TACCTCTGGGGCTGCTGTATATATCTCTGCGGCTGCTGTATACTACCTCTGGGGCTGCTGTATACTACCTAAGGGCTGCTGTATACTACCACTGGGGCTGCTGTATACTACCACTGGGGCTGCTGTATATACCTCTGGGGCTGCTGTATACTACCACTGGGGCTGCTGCTGTATATATCACTGGGGCTGCTGCTGTATGCTACCACTGGGGCTGATGCTGTATACTACCACTGGGGCTGCTGTATACAGTTAGGGCCAGAAATATTTGGACAGTGACACAAGTTTTGTTATTTTAGCTGTTTACAAAAACATGTTCAGAAATACAATTATATATATAATATGGGCTGAAAGTGCACACTCCCAGCTGCAATATGAGAGTTTCCACATCCAAATCGGAGAAAGGGTTTAGGAATCATAGCTCTGTAATGCATAGCCTCCTCTTTTTCAAGGGACCAAAAGTAATTGGACAATGGACTCTAAGGGCTGCAATTAACTCTGAAGGCGTCTCCCTCGTTAACCTGTAATCAATGAAGTAGTTAAAAGGTCAGGGGTGGATTCCAGGTGTGTGGTTTTGCATTTGGAAGCTGTTGCTGTGACCAGACAACATGCGGTCAAAGGAACTCTCAATTGAGGTGAAGCAGAATATCCTGAGGCTGAAAAATAAGAAAAAATCCATCAGAGAGATAGCAGACATGCTTGGAGTAGCAAAATCAACAGTTGGGTACATTCTGAGAAAAAAGGAATTGACTGGTGAGCTTGGGAACTCTAAAAAGCCTGGGCGTCCACGGATGACAACAGTGGTGGATGATCGCCGCATACTTTATTTGGTGAAGAAGAACCCGTTCACAACATCAACTGAAGTCCAGAACACTTTCAGTGAAGTAGGTGTATCTGTCTCTAAGTCAACAGTAAAGAGAAGACTCCATGACAGTAAATACAAAGGGTTCACATCTAGATGCAAACCATTCATCAATTCCAAAAATAGACAGGCCAGAGTTAAATTTGCTGAAAAACACCTCAAGAAGCCAGCTCAGTTCTGGAAAAGTATTCTATGGACAGATGAGACAAAGATCAACCTGTACCAGAATGATTGGAAGAAAAAAGTTTGGAGAAGAAAGGGAACGGCACATGATCCAAGGCACACCACATCCTCTGTAAAACATGGTGGAGGCAACGTGATGGCATGGGCATGCATGGCTTTCAATGGCACTGGGTCACTTGTGTTTATTGATGACATAACAGCAGACAAGAGTAGCCGGATGAATTCTGAAGTGTACCGGGATATACTTTTAGCCCAGATTCAGCCAAATGCTGCAAGTTGATTGGACAGCGCTTCATAGTACAGATGGACAATGACCCCAGGCATACAGCCAAAGCTACCCAGGAGTTCATGAGTGCAAAAAAGTGGAACATTCTGCAATGGCCAAGTCAATCACCAGATCTTAACCCAATTGAGCATGCATTTCACTTGCTCAAATCCAGACTTAAGACGGAAAGATCCACAAACAAGCAAGACCTGAAGGCTGCGGCTGTAAAGGCCTGGCAAAGCATTAAGAAGGAGGAAACCCAGCGTTTGGTGATGTCCATGGGTTCCAGACTTAAGGCAGTGATTGCCTCCAAAGGATTCGCAACAAAATATTGAAAATAAAAATATTTTGTTTGGGTTATGTTTATTTGTCCAATTACTTTTGACCTCCTAAAATGTGGAGTGTTTGTAAAGAAATGTGTACAATTCCTACATTTTCTATCAGATATTTTTGTTCAACCCTTCAAATTAAACGTTACAATCTGCACTTGAATTCTGTTGTAGAGGTTTCATTTCAAATCCAATGTGGTGGCATGCAGAGCCCAACTCGCGAAAATTGTGTCACTGTCCAAATATTTCTGGCCCTAACTGTATACCTCTGGGGCTGCTGTATACTACCACTGGGGCTGCCGCTGTATATATCACTGGGGCTGCTGCTGCATACTACCACTGGGGCTGCTGTATAAACCTCTGGGGATGCTGTATACTACCACTGGGGCTGCTGCTGTATATACCTCTGGGGCTGCTGCTGTATACTACCACTGGGGCTGCTGCTGTATACTACCACTGGGGCTGCTGAATATACCTCTGGGGCTGCTGTATACTACCATTGGGTCTGCTGCTGTATATACCACTGGGGCTGCTGCTGTATACTACCACTGGGGCTGCTGTATATACCTCTGGGGCTGCTGTATACTACCTCTGGGCTGCTGTATACTACCACTGGGGCTGCTGTATACTACCACTGGGGCTGCTGTATATACCTCTGGGGCTGCTGTATACTACCTCTGGGGCTGCTGTATACTACCTCTGGGCTGCTGTATATACCTCTGGGGCTGCTGTATACTACCACTGGGGCTGCTGCTGTATATACCACTGGGGCTGCTGCTGTATACTACCACTGGGGAGGCTGCTGTATACCACACTGCTGGGGGCTGTATACCTGTGCTGGGGTCCACCCTTGGCTTATACACGAGTCAATAGGTTTTCTCAGGTTTTGGGGGCAAAAGTAGGGGAGGTCGGCTTATACACGGGTCGGCTTATACACAAGTATATACGGTAATTTGTTTATGTCTACTGCAAAAATATACAGTGATCAAAAATACTGTAAATAACAAAAGTAAAAAAGTTTTTATATATCAATAAAAAAAATGCATGACCAAAAAATTGTTTTTAAAATTAACTTCTTGTGCAAAAGTAGGAAAAAAAAATCTTTTTGGCATTAAATCTGTGGTTATTTCAAACAGCACAATAAAGACAATATACTCATACTAATTATGCTAAATTAGTGTTTAATAAAATAAACGCAAATTGTATTCCTATTTTCCCTTATTTTTGCCTTCCAAAGAGTTAATAAAAAGTTATTAAAAAGTAATCTATATGCCAGAATTCCATCAATGAAATCAATAGCTTATCCTATAAAAGAATAACCCTTTATTCAGCTACAACTGATGTAAAATTAGCAGAATTATGACTCTGAGAAATAGGCCACACCAAAACAAATGATTTTGTACAAAGAGTGCATTAATTGTACAAAATGTAATACAAAATAACGTAGTCAAACTGTATAAATTTGGTATTGTAAAATTCATACTGCCCTTAGAGATCTGTCAAAAACCACATTCGACTATACCCGTTTTGTAAAACAGGATGCAGTCGGATATCACCACAGTGGTATTATAACAAATACCAGTTGCATCAGGTTTATCGTCTGTTTTTATCTTTGGATCCTTTTGAGGTTCGTCCAACATATGATAGATAGACAGATATATATATAGCGCTCACAAGTCTGCTTTCCTGCTGCTTGCTTCTGAGGAACTTTCATTAAGCTTCATGAATATTCACTGCATTGAACTGAAAAAGCCAATCAAAGAGCTCACCCTCTGTGAAAGCATCTGTGATTGGATTTTCCACACAGACTGCACCCCCACAATCTGTCTGGTGTGTGTGCTTGGATGCCATATACATTAGTGTATGACATCCAACCTGCCATCACTGTCTGTAAAATAACTAAATAATGGGAAAAAAATGTGTAGCATTCTTCGTATTTTTCATTATCAGCATAAATAAAGCAGACATCTGCAGGGTTCAGCCTCCAGCTGCCTATTTTTAACTTGGCTGGCAATCAAAAATAAAGGGGAGCCCATTTTTTAAATTATTTAAAAAAGTAATTAAAACATTTGTGGCCTTTACCCTATTTTTCATAGACATTGTAAATCTAAGCAGCTGGGAGCTGGTCCAGAGTGGTGAAGCCATAATTATTGGACCACCCATGCTGTAGAATAGCAGCCTGCAGCCACTCTAAAACTTGGTGCAATTGATTGAATTACCAATTCCAGGTGCTTTACCTGGCTCCTTCCGATGCCCTGGTGTGGTGGCATCAGGGTGAAAGAAGAGGTTAATGACAGCTTATTATTGACAGCTTGTCATTAAACCCAAATTAGTAATGGTCAGGCATCTATGATTCTTTTTTACTGCCAGTCTCGTAGGTGAGGAATTAATAAACACACAAACACACACATAATCCTTTTATTAGAAAATAAAACACACTGACAACACTCAATTTCCAATTTATTAAGTTCCAACAACATACCATCTGACAATAATCTACGAGGTCACACAAACCACACTAGGCTCTCCTGCATTGGAAGTCACACTGAAGGAGGAAGCATTCAATCAACGCAAACTCTGAGGACACAATGACGGCACTGAGAGTAGTAGTCAGTGGTGAATTGGTGGGGAGATTTGGAGGTGATTCACATATGTGGTAAGCTGAGTATATACTTTTTTATTTTTCAGCCCCTATAACACTCTTCCATCCAAAATTTTTAGAAGCATAATCATAGCCTTTCTACTTCATGGGGCATGTCTAGCATTACAGTTCAGTCTGATTCCCATGCATATGCCTAAGCTGCAATACCAGACACAGCCCTAAAGTCTAAAATCTAAAAAATGTTTCTTTATTGCGCATAGTTCATTAGTTTACATTCATTCCTATTCAATTAAACCTTGGGGTATCTTTCATAATTTTTAGATGACCAAAAACAATATATTTTACTTGAATTTCAGTTACTGCTTTTTTAGTGTATAAGTTTTTTTATACTTTTTAAATGAAAAAAACCTGCATTTGAAAGACGTCTTGTTGGCCCTGTATTAGAATTATGTAAGGAGATTTATCGTGCTATTGTACAGCATTATTATTAAAGTTTCCGTGTGATCTTCTTGTAATGTTGATTGGGACGCTGCTGTGAATTAAACATAAAGCAGTTGTCCACTACAAAACAATTCCTTCTGGCTCCACATGTTTGCCCCTATTAAAATAAAAAAGCTTACGCTCACCTTCGGTGCCAACATGGTTCAAGTGATGTTTGATGTAATGTGATGTGTACATGGTTCCACTTTTGTTCCTGGGACTCAGATGAGCTGCAGTTCTCTCTTTTTCCTGTGAAGATAGAGACACTCGTCCAGTTAAGGATAAAACCAATTTTTATTGTAGCTTTTTTAAAAGCAAACACAGGGTAGCAAGGTGTTCAGGGGAGAAGGTGTGCCTGGAAGGGGTGGGATATGCCAGCTGTAGTCCTGTCCCTTCCAGACACAACCAGTTCCCTGAACACTTTGTGACCCTGTGTAGCTTTTAACAAGAGCCTCAATAAAAATTTGTTTTATCCTTACCTATATGAGAGCCACTATCTTCACTGGATGTTTGCCAAACTTTCCCTTGACCTGGGATTTCTAGTGAACACCGCTCGTGGTTGTTTCTCGATAGCATATATGGAGGAACCCGCCAATGATATGCAAATACCTTGCCTTGTGGTGTTTGATCCAGTGATGCAGTTTTGCTTGCCGTGTCTCCCTGTTTGCAATTGTCTCTTCTTGCTTGTTGATTGCTCCTAAATCTAAAGGTGGGAAGAGAGAAGTTGACGGTGATTGGGCACAGGGCTCATGTGAAGTCACAACCTCATGTGAATCCCTGGAGTGCCACCACCTCTGGAACCACACCACCATGGGAGCTGAGTGTAAGCTTTTAATTTTAATGGAGGAAAACATGAGGAATGGGAAGGGCCTGTCTAAGTATTGGAAACCCCCTTTAAATCTGTCATCTCATTCCAAAATCACCTTTATCACCAAAATGTCCATTGCTGTTATACAGAAAAATAAAAATAATGTTCTATTCCTTAAGCATAGGTGACTAAAGTACTTTTCACGTGACTTTAGCCCTTCTTTTTTATTAAGCAAAACATTTGCTTTCCAAGTGCCATCTTCTGTTGAACAGACAGCTAGCTGACTTCAGGTATTTTGGACGAAGTACCTTAATGTCCGCGCTGCTGCCAGAGAGGAAAATACACCAACGACACTGGGACGTCTGAGTACTGGTAGTAGAGGTTTATTTCCAACGCGTTTCGGAGCCACGTACCGAGCTCCTTCCTCAGGAAGGAGCTCGGTACGTGGCTCCGAAACGCGTTGGAAATAAACCTCTACTACCAGTACTCAGACGTCCCAGTGTCGTTGGTGTATTTTCCTCTCTGGCAGCAGCGCGGACATTAAGGTACTTCGTCCAAAATACCTGATCACAGCACCACACCTCGTGGAAGTACAGTCCCTGCAGCAGCTGCATTGTTCGAGCGATTACGCTGGTTGTGTGCTACACAACCTGACCAGGTGAGCAAATCTGATTTTTCACATTTACCTGCCTATAAAGGATAAGACCCTATGTGCGCATTCTCAACCCTCTAGCTAGCTGACTTGACTACTGAACCAGTAAGCTGTCTGTCAAGCAGAAATAGGCGGCACAAGGCAGGCAATGATGCTGAGGCGGTAGAAGATCTGAAACTTCTCCAATCAAATCAAAAGCACTTCAGCTTAATTTGCATAAGGAATAAAACATAATAAATGAAACAAAAGAATGTTTAACAGGGGCTGACTGCCCTCTGCTTTAGAGACTAACATGTTCTTATAGGCAGTTTGAGTGTGGGGGATGGAACATTCTGGCAGATTTCCTTTAAAGAAGGAACAATTTACTTTTCAGTCTATGAAAATCTGACAAATATATCTAAGATTGCTTTTTACAAATTGCTGCTACTGTGATTACAAATTTTAAGTGTTACATTAGGATTTGAATTTCACATCTAGTCCTATTGTTCCTTAATCAAAGCTTCTTGCTGAATTAGATACATTTATCATCAAGCATTGATTGACTATTGAAACTGTCCAGCATGTTCTGTTAACCTCTTTAACATTAGTTAATGGAAAATACTAATCAGTTAGAAGGAAATTAGATTTAAATACTTATTTATAAATTTTGCAGTCGAGGAATACAGTTTCTTTAAATTTGTTGACTTTTTTCCAAATAATGCAAGAATAGACAATTGAAGAGTAGCTAGAATTCCTATTATAAAGGAAATCAGTGTGATTACTGTGCCAACAACATACAAGTGCATCTCAATGAATTAGAATAACATCAAAAACTTATTTTTTTCAGTTATTCAATACATAAAGTGATACACATATATAGAGTCATTACAAACAGAGTGATCTATTTGAAGTGTTTATTTCTGTAAATGTTGATGATTATGGATTACAGCCAATATAAACCCCAAGATCATTGTCTCAGAAAATTAAAATAGGCAGGAAATACTCTCGGATGGTACTCCACAACGATCTTCCCCGAACCAACTCAGATCTGCTGCATAAGAGCTTATGAAGATAAAGTATCCTATCAGTGCAAACTCCGACACACAATCACTGTACAGAGAGATGTAACTGTGAGAGCCGTGCCGTCAGTGAGGTCACCTGAAGACACAACTGACACAGTTACCATGGTACCTGTAACCATGATATCCATGGAGGGAATTTATGAATGTTTTTTCCAAATTATTTATTTATAAATCATTTGAAAAAACAGCTTTAGGGTGACCTGTGTTTTGGAATACCAGCCAAGAAAAAGATGGTAATCTATCTATTTTTTCTATCTAAAGAGGTATAGATACATATTTCTTCTTTATCATGATTGATCAATTATCTGTTACATCTTTTACTCTAATAATCCATTTACTTCAATAACATGTTTTACTCCAGGACATGTTACACAGATGTTACATGGATGTCACACAGATGTTACACACATACTAATGGTTGACACATGAATGACACATGTACAATCATATCGGTACATGTAGCACATGCATATTTATGCACGCATGTGTGAAAAAGGCCTAATGTAGGTCTAAAAAAATATTGGAATCTGAGCATTCTCAGTGGTTGATACCTTTTAATGGCTAACTAAAAAATGGTAAACATATCAAGCTTGAGCTGCAGTTCTCTCTTTTTCCAGTGAAGATAGAGGCACTCGTCCAGTTAAGGATAAAACCAATTTTTATTGTAGCTTTTTTAAAAGAAAACAAAGGGTAGCAAGGTATTCAGGGGAAAAAAAGACTTTCTACCTGCCACCTTCCAAATAAATCACACTGGTTGAGTCATGAAGTTTAACATTCAACATGCTAAGATATTTTGGATCCTGATTTTTGGCAATTTATCTGTTGAAAGGGCAATCTAATATGGGGGAGGGAAATAGTTGACAGTTTGTGAACTGTCACGCATGTACTCAACTTGAGAATAGATTTATGCAGTGGAAAAATATGGACTTTAAATTGATAGGACTGTTGGACAGCAACAGTTACTTCTTTAACGCACCTTTCACATCAGCGGTATTGCAATTTCATGGTAGATCTGGCAGATGTTTCCACACCTGCCAGATCTACTGGGTAACTGCCGACTTGCCGCACCGATCCAGCAAGCCCCATTCATTCTCTATGGGGCTTGTAGTCAGGTGCAGCAAGTACAGTATTGCCGAATCCGGCAGATTTTTTTTTGTGGTGCCACAAGCTCTACAAGTGCCAGATTCGGCAACACTGCACTTCCCACACCCGACCGCAAGCCCAATAGAGAGTGAATGGGGCATGCCGGATCAGTGCGGCAAGTCGGCTGTTACATTCTGATTCTATAATTAGCCCACATAGCATGACTTTGGAAACCTAGACCCTTAGAATATTTTTTAAAGGATACCCACTTTGTACAAGGCACCCACTTAAAGTCCATACCACTACACTATATGCTATTTAGTAAATTTTATCAAACCATTAAAAACATTCTTGATCTTTTTATTTATTCCACCAACCTTTACATGTGGGTGGATTTGAGTGGTTATGATTATGGTATCATAATGAGCATCAAGCATATCTTGAACTCAAGTTGACACCAAAACAGTGACGAGACAACAAGCTAGTGCCTTGGGGAGCAAGAGCAGGCCTAATTAAGAGCTGTTGCAGCAGGAGCAGATGAGGGAGGAAGTGTATATGATATTTTATTAGTTTGTATATGATATTTTATTAGTTTAACCTCTACATAGTCCTTATTCATCCAGTAAAATGAATGGGCAGAAACCACCAATAACTATAAGTTTTGTGTTCTTTACGTTCACATGCACAATTTTATAAACTTTTTATGTATCATGGCCATGGTGTGATGGAAAATAACATTTTTCCTTATATGACACTGACACTGAATCACTGTATTGCCAAATACATAATAAATACTTTAAAAGTACAATGAAATTTTAAAGACATGGCAAGGCAAAGCTTATATAAATAGGGATAAACAAAGTAAGTGACTATTAAAATATCCTGGAAAGCAATGCGAATGAACTGTCAGGATTCTAGGTTATGATCAGCAATTCTAGGAGCATGACATGCAAATAGGAAAACAGGTTTTCTCACAAGCTAAATGACTCTTGCCAACAATAATAATTCTGATGAAAGCTCAAAGTGAGCAAACTGTAAAATAGCAATTGAATAATATTATAGACTGTCAGTAAATCTTGTCATTTCTTGACTAGTCATAGGGTCAACTTGAAAATGACAGCAAAGGCTTTTAGGTGGCTGGCAGGAGGGTATTTAGAGCATGACAAATGTATATGTGATATGTCAAGAATCTAGTTGGATGCCTGCATGAAAACACTGAATGCAAATGTTTATTGTTAGATTCCTCACGGATGTATGTCATTGACATTAAAGATTGATGTTCTGTGAAAATGAACATCTTTAACCACTGTTTATGGTATATATTATCTCTGGGAGATGAGGAGAAACGTGTCTCATACCTCAGAGGTGTTGAAGGCAAAGTATGAAGCTAGAGAGCTTGCACCTTCGAATACTTATTTTAGACTAGAGTTTAAGATGGATGCAACTTTGCAGATTATACAGTATTTTAAAACAATTATCTTATGTAAACAAGCCACATTGCTACATGTATTTGTTTAAAATATTAAATACTACTGATACAGTAAGTGCACAAGTTACCATAATAGAATTTTAGCATGATCGGAATATTTAATACTTTGAATTCATCTAACCACAGCTTTAATAATGTTAAATAGTTCATGGAGGAGAATTTAAATCAGGTTTTTTTTTATTTGTTTATTTTTTTATTTATTTAAAGCAAAACATGATGGAATTTTGAAGACCTTTTTGCAGAAAAATAAATGCATATATAAAAATATATACATATAGATTTTTCCTTTTCTGTGTCCCTCCCCCTGATGTGAGCACAAGCGCTGAGCTCACATCATCCCCCACACATCTTAGCTGATCTCATCAGCTGAGATGTGTAGCTAACAGGTTAACAGCTGATTCAATTGATGCTGCTAACCCTTTGGATTGTGCTGTCAATCACTGGTGACCTCAGTAGTTGTCTGGCATTACTTCCTGTGGATGCTTGGCAAGCGCCGACATCCACATGAAGTGATCATTTGTACTATATAGAGATGAGTTGCAGCTCATCTCTACATAGCACAAGTGATCAGGCTGTGCAGCACTGAGGCACCCTAGGAGCCAGTGTAAAATAAAGAAAAATAAGTTTTTAAAAGTATGAAAAAAAATAAAGGTTAAAATCACCCCCTTTTGCCCCATTGAAAATAAAACTATTAAACAAATAAAAAATACACATATCTGGTGTAGCGCCATTCAGAAATGCCCGATCTATCAAAATGTTAAATCAATTAATCAGATCTGTGAGCTGTGTAATGGAAAAAAGTCCAAACACCACAATTACGTTTTTTAGTAACCGCAACATTGCAATAAAATGTAATTATGGGCGATCAAAACATTGCATAAAATATTGAATATGAGACACATTTCATGACATTCTAAAGTCATGGAAGCCAAAAAGATACCGTCATCCATTTTACTTATAACACAAAATTACATTTATCCCAAAAAACAACATAAACTCAGGTGCCGCTCAGGCTTCCCCATAATGCCTCGCTTTTATAATTTTACATTATACAAAACTGTGAGCGATGACAGTAACTGTTCTCTACACTACCACAATGACTGAAAGTCGATGGCTCCAGGGAGAAAATAAGCTTGTACTTTCAGTAAGGTGGCCGGACAGCAGTAGAATGCTATATACAGTGGTGTATAAAAAGGTTTGCCCCCTTCTGAATTTCTTTTGCATATTTGTCACACTTTAATGTTTCAAATCACCAAACAAATTTAAATATTAGACAAAGATAAGGCTGCTTTCACATCAGCGTTTTACGCTGATTGTGGCAGATGCGGCAGATTTACCGCATCTGCCACATCTGCCGCCTAACGGTTGCACTTGTGGCACACTTGCGGTAAGCTCTATGCATTGTCTATGGGGCTTGCGGCAGGTGCAGCAAGTGCGGTATAGCCGCGGTTCCGGCACTTGCGGCAGTAGCGGCCACAAAAAAAAAGCGGTTAGCAGCATTTTTTTCGCAGCCGCAACTGTCAGAACCGCAGCTATACCGCACTTGCACTTGATAAATCTGCTGCATCTGCCGCAATCAGTGAAAAACATTGATGTGAAAGGGACCTAACACAAGTGAGCACAAAATGAAGTTTATTAATGAAGGTCTTTATTATTAACTGAAAAAGAAATTTAAACCTGTAGGGCTCTATGAGTAAAACTGATTGCCACCTAAAACTAATAACTGGTTGGGCCAACCTTAGCAGCAACAACTGCAATCAAGCATAATAAACAATGAGTATTTTACAACACTATGGATGAATTTTGTCCTACTAATCTTTGCAGAATTGTTGTAATTCAGCCACACTGGAGGGTTTCAGAGCATTTTTTTTATTACACATTTAACTTTTTGCATATCTGTTTTACTAGACCAATTTGACAACCATATCTGCTACAACGAACCTCCTTTTGTTTTCTGCATGTGCAACGACCTACCAAAGTAGTGTTTAAATTAATTGTAAAAAATGTTTTTAAAAATTGCTGTTTTACTTTTTGCATTTCTATTTTGCTACTACAATCCGACAACCATATTTGCCTTGACAATACAACGGGCTGCTGCCACATTTTGCTATTTGGGCGTGTACTGTTTGTCAGCATCAGAATTTAACATTGTAAACAGAAAAAGAAATATTAAACTTAATATACACAATTAGTTATTCCTCAAACAGAGTTCTTCACAAAAAATAGTTATTTTCAATTTACAGGATAGAGGAAAACCATCAGGACCTCAAGGGATCCCTAGATTGGGGTTCTTGGAAACTTGAAGATGGGGCTCTGTGGCATTATAGTGAATGGAGAAAAGGTGCACAGGTGTGACATCTAATCCATCCACTAGCTGTAAGAATTCGAAGTACAACCCTCAGCTTTTTCTAGTAGTCCCAGATAATATTACTGATAGAGGATCTATGGTGGTGTGCCTATTTTTCAATTAGGCTGCAAGTGCAGAGTTTCCTGCAAATGCAGGAAACTGCACTCTGACAGCATCCGGGGTCTAGCCAGGACCCCGGGCTTTCACATGAGCATCGGAGATCCCCTCGATACTATCGCGGGACCTCCGGAGCAGGTGGGGAACAGCGCGTTCCCCGCCGCGGCCACCTTGGATCCCGCTGTCAGAGATTGACGGTGGGATCCAAGGGGTTAACAGCGCCAATCGGATCCAGGATATGATCGACGCTGTTACCCCGACATCTCAGCTGATGAAATCAGCTGAGATGTCGGCTGTTTGATGTGAGCTCCGCGCCGGCGCATAGTGTTACATGCCGTTAACGCTATGTGGTCAGGCTGAAAATTTCTACATTTTAAATGGAATCGTCAGCCTGAAGCCTGTGCGTTAGACACAACCTTTATGAATTGCATGTGTTAATAAGATAGCTTCCACAGTCTTAATATCAGAGTTACAGTAGCATCAGAAAGGAAAGGTTTAAGCCGAACTGCTATCTTCAAAAAAACATTTTTCATCTGATTTGTGAATCAAATGTTGATGTTTTAAACAAAATATTATTATTTGTAACCTGTTCAAGATCAGGTGATGCAGTGGTTAGCTGAAGCGCGCCTTTTCCAACGGTTTTCCCACTATATATTTCTCTGTCTGCTACATATGTAATGTGATATATTCCCGATAAAGGAGCGAGTCTCTGTAATTCATCGAATAAATCATGTATTGAAGATATCTGAATGATGTTGGTCTTTTGAAAAAAACATAAATATACCGTCACACGCGGCAATATTGCTCGGCAATTTCCTTTGCAATTTGCTGGTTGCAATGAAATCATGGACACATTGTTCTATTATGATGCCGTGTACAAATGGAACAATGTGTCCATGATTTCACTGCAACCAGCAAATTGCCAATGAAATTGCCTAGCAATATTGCTGCGTGTGACGGTACCTTAACTCTTTCCTTTCTGAGAAAACCCCGGTAAACACAAGGAGACCATATAAACTCCTTAAAAATGTTACTTGGCATTAACCAGGTCCTGGGTATAAATAACATCAAAAACTAACAATACTAACTACTGCACTGCCCTGCTTAAGTTGTATGCACTTATATTTAGAGTACAGATTACATTTTCTTTTTTTTTATATTCTCCAGAGTAATTATGCTGTAAAAATTCCTCATATGAATAAAACATTTTTCAGCAAGTGTGTCTCTATATATTATGTCTTTGCTTTACGTTATAATTCATAAGAAATTAAGCCTCTGTGTTTATTACTATGCCTTCAGCTGTGAAAACTGTATATCGGATTATTGCTCTACAGGTAAATGCTAATATGAAGCAACAGTGCATTTGCCACCAGGGTATATATGTTTGATGAAGCATTGTACTGAAGAAAAAATTTAATCAAATCACAGATCTTTTTTAGGCTCTTAAACGGCTTCTTAACTCCACTGGTGACGCCTGGAAATTTATTAAAGCATGTTTTATTGAAAGTTGAATATTCAGCAATCCTGCTTCAATCATCCTTTTAGGCATGCTTTCATTCCCAAACATACATTATTTCTTGAGGGAATCCCCTGATATTCAACTTGGGCAAATTTGCTCAATTCAGGGGGACATTTGAATCAAATACATTCGGTGTGAATTGAATCTGCCATCAACGTGTCTATATATAATAATCTTTTATATTCAGCATTCAGTGACCCTTCTGATACCTATCTTGTTCAAAGCCAATCCTTAGTTCTTCTCTGTATCTTTCTTTTTTTCCCTTGGGGACTTTTGGCTGGTTTTGGCCCTGACTAGGATCCATGTAGTCATGCACATGGCAATGATGTGAACCTGCCCATGAGAAGACATGGGCTGCATTGCACTTCACTGATGTGCATTACACTATTTGAATGCATGGTGGCCATGGAAAAACCCAGAGGAAGAGAGAAAAGAAAAAGAATTTGAAGAATTGGGACTGCAGTGCTGTCGGTGGAACACCTGTGGGGATGGCCATAGGGAGAGGTGAGTATAAACTAGGGTATTGTTGCCTTTAAAATAAAAAGATATGCAGAAATATGACAACACCAAACTTGTTTGAGGTCCAGTGGACCCAACACACCTAATTAAAGCTAAATCACTGGATATAAATCAATGTGCAATTTTTACCCACTGTATTTCTACCCAAGTCACCATAATATTTTATGGAAAAGCAAATAAAATGTAAGTTAGAGAAAATTTGGATCTGTAGTGGTGCCTTCAGACTCTTCTGGTATGCTTAATATGTTTGAATGAATACTTTTTCAGGTCTCAGCTACCTTATTAGACTAAACTGTTATTATTTTTTGAAACGATAACCTGAAATAACTGAGTACCTACTTGATATGAAGGCTGACCAACTTTGTGCAAATCTTAATGTTTTCTGAATAATATTGCTACATTGTTTTATGCAATGAGTAGCCAAGTTTATTTATTACTCTTGTTTATTTAGTGGCAACATATTTTGCAGCCCTTTACAGATATTGTCATCACGCACTGTAGCCAGTGGGGCTCAAAATCTAAATTCCCTATCAGTATGTCTTTAGATTATGGGAAGACTGCCAAGTAAACACAGGAACCTCCTTTACAAGGTGTTTAAGTTATATGCTCTTGTATGGATGTTACAACAATGCGACTGTAAATATTTCATGATTGGAATAATACATTAATTATGGATCCCTGTCTAAGGGCCCTTTCACATCAGCGTTTTTTGAAATTCGCGGCAGATGCGGTGAAAAAAACGCATCTGCCGCGAATACCGCATACCGGCTGCACTTGCGGCGCGGTTGCGGTAAACGCCATGCAAAGTATAGGCGTACTTGCGGCAGGTGCGGCAAGTGCGGTTTTGCACTTGCGGCAGGTGCGGCCGCGAAAAAAACCGCAGTCAGCCGCGGTTTTTTTCGCGGCCGCACCTGCCGCAAGTGCAAAACCGCACTTGCCGCACCTGCCGCAAGTACGCCTATACTTTGCATGGCGTTTACCGCAACCGCGCCGCAAGTGCAGCCGGTATGCGGTATTCGCGGCAGATGCGGTTTTTTCACCGCATCTGCCGCGAATTTCAAAAAACGCTGATGTGAAAGGGCCCTTATTCCGGCAGCACAATAGAAACCTCACCTTGGCTTTACTTTCAAGAAGTAAACACAGGTAGAACATTCAAACATCATGCAGATATTTACTACACCTGCAAATTGCATATATATAATAATTAGAGCTCATCTGTACTAAATAAAAAATTGCTGCAACATTAATGCTACATAGTAACACTTACGGTGAGTAATATACATATATAAATATAAAAACATATGTATATATATATATATTTATTTATATATTACATGACCTAAATTGATCCATTATTGTTGACGAGTATGCAGTATATATATGCTCTCTTTCCAATATATATATATATATATATATATATATATATATATACATATATATATATATACCGTATATACTCGTGTATAAGCCAACCCCCTACTTTTGACCCCAAAACCTGGGAAAACCTATTGACTCGTGTATAAGCCGAGGGTGGACCCCAGCACAGGTATACAGGCCTCCCCAGTCGTAGTATACAGCAGCCTCCCCAGTGGTATACAGGCCTCCCCAGTGGTAGTATACAGCAGCCTCCCCAGTGGTAGTATATAGCAGCCTCCCCAGTGGTGTATACAGGCCCCAGCAGTATTACAGCAGCCTCCCCAGTGGTGTATACAGCAGCCTCCCCAGTGGTGTATACAGCAGCCTCCCCAGAGGTGTATACAGCAGCCCCAGTGGTGGTATATACAGGCAGCCCCAAAGGTGTATACAGGCAGCCCCAGTGGTGGTATATACAGGCAGCCCCAGAGGTGCTATATACAGGCAGCCCCAGAGGTGGTATATACAGGCAGCCCCAGAGGTGTATACAGGCAGCCCCAGTGGTGGTATATATAGGCAGCCCCAGTGGTGTATACAGCATCCCCAGTGGTGGTATATACAAGCAGCCCCAGTGGTGGTATATACAGGCAGCCCCAGAGGTGGTATATACAGGCAGCCCCAGAGGTGTTATATACAGGCAGCCCCAAATGCTGGCACTTGCCCCCTGCTTGTAACCCCCCCCCCCCGGCTGCTTAACTTACCATCCCTGGTCTTCTGCATCGCGCGTGCAGGTCCCTCCGTGCTCCAGTCCTCCATGCTCCCGGCGTCATCTGGGGTCCCCGGCCGTCGCGTAGCGATGACCCCGGATGCTATGGAAGGCGGGAGCACGGAGGGACCTGCACGCGCGATGCAGAATACAGAGGATGGTAATAATAGCAGCTGGGGGGGGGGCCTTACAAGCAGGGGGGCAAGTGCCAGCATTTGGGGGCATATATTTAGTTATGCACTGCTTCCCCCTGCTGCTGATTGACAGGGGGAAGCAGTGCATATATAATGAGCGGCCCCACGTGACGGGGCCGCTCATTCAGCAACCTCCCACCGCCTTCTCCAGCCTCCCCAGCCCTGGACACAGCCCCCACCACGCAGCCTACCGTATTGACCCGTGTATAAGCCGAGGGGGAGACTTTTCAGCCCAATTTTTGGGCTGAAAAACTCGGCTTATACACGAGTATATACGGTATATATGTAAATATTCAATACATATATCGAAGGATGGATTTCTTTTTAGATTTAGCAATAATAACTCATATATGAATTAAAAAAAGATGTAGCTCCCTTAAGTAATTGAACAGATAATGCTATTAATAATACAAAAGAACTGTGGTACTTCAATTTCATTTTCTGAAATATTGAAGAAACATAAAATTATAATATTCTACAAATTTACATTTGAATACATCAGATGTCTGTGCAGGTCAAAGCATGATCCCAATGGCACAGGAATAAAGACAAGTGAGTTTGAACTTTATTAAAATTTGAAGTGTTTTGTCTTGAAATAAATGTTTTGACCTATATATCGGTCATCTGCAGGAGACATTTTTAATTCAAACTTGGCGGAATTAATGTTTCAGCTATTTTAAGCTACATAATATGTTAAGTAATTGTATATCTATTTGCTGAAACATTATTAATTTCTGTGCACCATTTCAAGTTATTACTTTTAGAGTAAAATACTGCTGTTGCCATTGGTAGAGTTAGAGTATAGCTCACTGGTCAAACTTGACCTACAAGTGCATCTCAATGAATTAGAATATCATCAAAAAGTTAATTTAATTCAGGAATTCAATACAAAAAGTGAAACGCATAAATTATATAGAATCATTACATACAGAGTGATCTATTTTTAGTGTTTATTGCAGTTAATGTTGATGATTATAGCTTACAGCCAATGAAAACCCAAAGGCCGTTATCTCAGAAAATTAAATTGGGGAGGGTGAAGGGTCTGAGAGATAAAACATTACCTAAATAGCTATCAGAGGCTTCACCTTGTGTGGTTGTGAGAATCACAACCACTATAAAAGCATATCACGGCTGCTGCAGTCCCTAGCGTGGTGCCTATAGAGTATGGAGGATGAAGGGTTAAAAACCATGCTGCCATATTCCATGAGATATCAAAGGGTGAATATAATATTTATTCATTAGTCAACGCATTTCAGGGCTCCTTGGCCCCTTCCTCAGTACAAATCAATATCATATTGCCATGTTTCAGGGTGTTTCTGGGAGCCTTGAAACCCGTTGACTAATATTATATTCACCCTTTGATGTCTCGTAAAATACGTCAGCGCAGTTTTTAATCATCATAATCATCAACATTTACAGAAATAAATAGATGACTCTGTTAGTGATGACTCTATATAATATAGACCTTTCACTTTTTGTATTGAATTTACCGGAAAAAATTAACTTTTTGATAATATTGTAATTCATTGAGATGCCCCTATAAATACTGCATAAGACAAGCACAAGCCCCAACACAGATTTTCTGCTCTCTCTTTTGCAAATAATTTCCGTCTCGATCTATGTAATCAGAGTCTGTAGAAGAAATGTCAACAGTCAAACTTTTGGCATATAGTTGTTTTTTTTTTAACTTCAGCTCCTGAAAGTTGCTCTAAATAACCCTTGATAACCAGGACCAGTTGAATTTTTTTGCTCCTCTGACAGCGGGTCCCTATAATTATACAACTTACAGGACACATAACGTTTTATGGTTATATACACCTTTGCTGTGATTATTCTTGTTTGCTTCCTAATTACACAACTATCTCAATGACCAATGTCTACAATATTGTTTCTTTACACCTGGTCAAGTGCCTTCACAATGCTTATGACTTGAACCTGAAAACAGTAGTGTTTCAGGCTGATTTTAGCTAAAGGCAGTTTTCTAGGTTTAAATCACCCTCTTTCCTGATATTTCACAGTTAAGAAATACTATCAGTGAGGAAGGAAAACAGTTAGGCCAGCTTCACACCACGGTTTTCTGCTGTCAGGCTGTGTCCAGTGTTTTGCTGGATGTACCAAACACAGCCTGAAAGCTGCAGAGAAAACAGAACCAGAGGGTTAATATGCCCTCCGATTCAGTTTTCTGCCGGAATCATCAGTGCACACTGATGCCGCTGTTCAGGTCCTGAAATTTTAAAATTGTGGCTAGTGGGGAGCAAGCCGCAGTTCTGAAATGTCAGCCGGCTCTACAGCTGCTGAACTTCAGCACCCGGTGTCCGGTAGCCGGATCCAATTTTCTGTTGGATCCGGCACCTGTATCATCCTATGATAGGGGCTCCGGATTGCACTGGATCCAGGAGGATCCGGCAAGAACCGATTTTGTCAGATTTTTGCCCCGGACACAAAAATCCTGCAAGCTGCGATTTTGTGTCTGGGACAAAAATCAAATGCAGCCTGATGCTGACGAACAGGGACAAAACTGGATGGCAAATCACTACCATCAGGCACCATCCGGCACCATAGGCATGTATTAGTCCAAAATCGGGTCTGGGGCTCTCTGGTTCACACCGGACAGCCCCGGACCCCAAATAAACATGGTGTGAAACAGGCCTTATCTATTCAGTGATAAGCTGCAAAGAAGGAGGGACACATGGGGACACTTCAACATAAAGGGGTAAGAGATCAGACAGTCAGCATCAAGGTGAACAGAGAGTAAAGAACCACGTCATAATCTACAGGAAGAGGGTCAGAGATCGCACATAGGCATTTTGGGGATGCCTGCACATGTGTCAGCATAGGCAAGTGTATATCACACAGCAACTTTATTTGTAGGAAAGAAAACAAACGGTCTGGAATATGCAAACTAGAGGCCACAGTAGTATTCTGCATGAACAGACCTCGCATCCAGAATGTATTATTAGGAAGACTTTACATACAGGAGCACAGTTTACAACTAGAAGCAGGTTGAGAACTGCATTTCAGTAAGAAATTAGAAAGAATAAAAAATTTCAGTCTGAACCTTGGTGCAAGTATTTTTTTTTAACTTAAGGAACCACTAATAAATGTTAAAATCTTTATTTCTTGTCAACGGTGTCCTTAGCCTTCAAATGCATATTTATTTATTCCAATGCTACTAAATAACATAATGTTAAATGGCACAGACACAGATATTGGTTTTACCCTAACCTGGCTATAAAACTCATCTGTGGCTAATTTAGCATTCCCCCATACAGGTCAAAATGTTTTAATATTAAACCCCTATGAGTAGTTCCTATACTTTTAAGGATTGCATTGGCTATAAAAAGCAATCTCAACTTACAACAGAAACAGCTTTGCTTCATAGTTTTGGCACAGTGGACTATAAAACAATACCCTCCTGTGCTCAGCAATGTTAGTGAGCATTTAAAATGGCATGAAGAAGGGAACAATGATCCAATTAGCTGATTGTAGCAGCAACTGTTGACAGCTGGGCATTTTAGCTGTCAGTCCATGTTGAACAACGGTTTGATGAAGTGGAATATCCAAAGTATTTTTTGAATTACCTTAAATTGCTAAATATTTCCGTGTGACCCCAAAACTGACCACCAAAATGGACCACCAAAACTTTGTCTTCACTATAAATTATTTAAACTACACCTTTTATCATTTCTTGCATTAGTACAGCATTTAAAAACTCTTTGTACTTTTGCATATGAATATTCAAATCATGCTCTGCTTAATATACTTTTTTTTTTTTAATAAATCAAAACTCATTTTCCACTAAAAAATGTGAATAGTCTTCCCTATTGTATACTGAATCTTGCCATTCATGGACATTTCTTGATTGTGAGTATGCATGAATTTAAGTAGAAATGTAGGTAGATGAGTGCTGAATCTGTTAAGTTCTAAAATATATTCTTGTCACAGTATGGGTATGTGCTCACGATCCGGAGGCGCTGCGTCTTGGATACAGAGCCTCCAGACCTGAGGGAAGCCGACGATGCCCGTAGGGAAACCGCAGCTGCCCTACACTCACGATCTGCGATGGGTGCCGGTGGCTTCTCCTTGCGTGTATCCGAAGGTAGCCACTTCTGACTCTGCAGCATGAAATGAACACCTCACTGCAGCTGAAAGAAGGCTACAGATGGGAGCATAGTGCGGATTTGGAAACATATTTTCCACGTTTACATGTAATTTATCTCCAGGTTTTTGCTACTTAATCTGAGAGCAGCAAAATATACAAATAGAGACCCTCATTCCAGTAATATATTATTCACAGGGCTACTTTCTTTAGTTTTTCTAAAGTCACTGTTTTATCAGAGGGAGATTATCACAAGACTACCTGGCCTGTCAAGTAGTTCAATACATCTAATAGAAAACACCAGTAGTTATTGCAGTTGAACATTTCTATTTCCTTGCTTCTTATTAATGAAAAATAGGAATGTATCCTACTAATGAACTAGAAAATATTAGCACAAAATGCCTTTTCTTCATCCAACTACTGCGGTGCCCTCCTTTTCTACTTTAAATCTGTATTACTTTCTATTCACTAGACTACTTGGCCGGATGCCAGGTAGCCAAACCCTGCTCCCACCACTGATTGAACTCACCAAAAGGATAGCCATGAAAAAGATCCATTGCACTTAGCAGGAGGTTGTAAGCTCCACTTAGAGGCAACTCAGGTGTCTTAACACCGATGCACAATCTCCTGCAACCAGCCATAGCATTGGGGGCAGTTGTGTCACCTGCGACCAGCCATGCTATGGGGGAGGTGATTGGTGGTATTTATAGACACAAGGTTACTGTGGAGCCCACTGAGACGGGGTACTCGGTGCCGGACCGGGGTACTGCTGGGGGATGTCACGGCGGTCCTGGTCTGGACTGTGTCCCGGGCCCGCACAATAAAATGGGGGGTTATTTACAGGGGATTTGTCACTCGTGACACCACCCACATTGTGTGGTCAATAATGGGGACCACCGCTGCTGCAGAACCTCCGGGGATGATGAGACAGCAGCTAGGATGGTGCAGTTCTTGTGGGCAGAACTGGGTATCCCCGGGGCAGGGGTAGTAGTAGTTAAAGTCTGTGAGGATAGTTATTGATGCTGCAGGAGAGTAGGGGTAGCAGTAGAGATGATGAGAGTAGAGGTAATCGCAGTATATGAGGGCAAGTGGGGCTTCAGTATAAGGATCACACACACTCACGGTTTCTGTTGTTTTCCAAGTCTTTACTTGCAGATGGTATAACACAGTATTGTCCACGGAGTCTGTACCGGGTTGCTCTCACCCTGACCGGGTCCTTGGCTTCCTACTTAAGCACTGTGTGTGGCCCTGCTGCTGCTTGTAGCTGTACTGCTTGCCATGTCTCTGCTCACGGGTACCAATATGCTGGGCAACTTGAGTCCTCTGTGTCACTGACTCCTCCGTGTTGCTTTGCTATGGTGCTGTGAAGATGGTGGACCTTCACTATGCCGGTGTTTACTGTCCTGTCTGTCTCAGGCACAGCCTTGGATCCGGTATCCGTCTTAAACGCCTCCCCGGGGTCAAGTTTTTGGGGTAACTCTTTATCCCCGGTATGTTCCTCTGTTACTCTGTCTCCGTTCCTCAGACCTCTCAGGACCTCCACTTCTACTTGGCTCTGCTCCAGCTCCAGACTCAAACTCAACTAACTGTCACTCCTGCTCTGTGGTAAACAACTTAGCTCCTCCCACTAGTGCAGGTGCCACCTAAGCTCCTCCCACTTTCTAGTGTAGTGTTGTGTGGGGAGTAAACCTGTGTTGATGTTTCTGTGGCACTTTAACCCTTGGGGTGCCACATTACCATATGGTGTCAGTCACAATAGCATGTGTAACACATAGTGTCAGTATGCAGTCTATTGGTCACAACCTTACTATTAGATTAGACGGGTCTTATCCCTGACAAAGCTGCGCCCCAGCAGCGATACGCGTGGGGCCAGGGCGCCCTCAGGTCCCAGGGCGCCCTCAGGTCCTACAGCATTTTATTCACCTTTTTCGCGAACTGTATCATCCTCCTGCACCCTACACATTGGTGACTATTGACTTAATTCATCAGTGACTACTGTCCAGCTCTGACCTGGACAATCATTACATGTGTCAGTATCACCGTTATTGACCCTTCTTCTATATGACAACTCATGTGTATTACTTTTTTGGTAATGGTCATGGTTTTTCTCGCCCAGGAAATTGAGCTGATATTTGTTATTGCCATTTCTATATCCTATGTGTTGTTGTGCTGGCTACCACTTGGCATTTACATGTTCTTCGTTAGAATTTGTTAACATACTTCCTCTTTAGTGCATTTAGGGGTATGATTATAGAGTTACACTCCTATGGGGACATTTAACAATTGACAGTTCCTCTATACATCCTTGTACAACCATCAACACCTATTTTGAATTTTTCATGTAACTGTGCCATGTATAATTATACGCTGTACTATATTTATTCCATCTGGCTGGTTCATATCTGATTGGTCTCTATTAGTTACATTTAATTTGTCCTTTTGTCATTTTTTGGTCAAAATTTCCATGGTGTTATACCATTCCAGTACACACTGTGGTCCACGCATCGTTTTTTGGGTCTATTATGTTTTCACCACTGTCACCTCATAATTATTTGCTCTAAACTGACCTGCAGGTCCCCCCATGGTTTTTAAGTGTTTTTAACAGTCTTTGGTTTTTTTTTGTGTACACTAATAAAGATTTGTTACATATTTTGATTCTGGGTGTTGCTCCCTTATGTGCATTGTCTTCTCTACCCTGTAGTATGCAGTCTATTGGTCACGCCCTTACTATTAGATTAGGTGGGCTGCACCGCACCATGTACATACGTCACACAAATGACAGACGCCCCCCAGAGGGTTCAGCCGCACACTGCATGAGATACAAAAGTTCAAAAACACTGGATCATGATGCGAGGTGTTAGTGGATATTTTGGCCAAAATGTGTAAGCTCGTAACCAACCGTCAATGGCCCTCACACTTATGAGTCTTAACCATATGTCTGTTTTAGCAGAATAAACACTAGAGGACAAAAATTTCAGAAAAAAATCATCAAAAAGATTGCCATGAAAAACATCCATTGCACTTAGCAGGAAGCTGTACGCTCCACTGATTGGCAACTTTCTGTGCATAGAAATCTGCCACTCAATGATGTGGGCAGAATTATATACATCTCAGCATTCAAAGAACAGGTAGATAAGCAGTAGTCAAAACTGTTTTTAATCAAAATTGCAGCATTTAGGCATTTAGTGTAGTAAGTAATATTGTAAAATATATCATTGGAATGAGGGTCCCTGTCCCTACATCATGCTATGCTCAAATAGCGTAGCAAAAAAAAATGACACAAAATTTTCAAAAATAAAATAATAAAAAACACATTCCTACCTTTAAAGGGAACAAGCAGGCGGCGGGGAGGACAAGAAAGGAACGCCTTTTGCGGCTTCTCAAATAATGAGAAGCCGCAGATTGTAAGGTATAAAAACAACTTTTCTAAACTTTACTATATCCATTTAAAAACACAAAGGGATGGCTAGAAATCTATTAGCATGGTGCAGGGACAGATATATAGAGGCTCGGGCACATTTTTTGAGGTCAGGTTCCCTTTAAAGCAAGCTTCTAAGATTATATCACTTGTTATCATTTATTGGCAATATTTAAAGAGGCACTCCCATTACTTTTTATTAGTCCGTTGTGTAAAAATTAATGTAGTGTAATGTAAGTGTGGTAACATAACAAAGCAAACAGGTCTAATCAATGATGACTGCAAGTTATAAACTATTGAGAGTTAACAAAAAAGCAAGAGAGCATAAAATAAAGATGTAAATTCACTGTGGATACGCTGGCATACATATGGATTGTGGGACTACTAATAGGTGTTAGATACCAGACTACATGAGATTAAGGTTATCTATATACATATTCCAGCATGGTGAAGACTCTCTCCATCTATATTCGCTTAGGCTCTGACCATTATTCTCATACTATCAAAGTCCCCCTTTTTTACAAGTAACATTCACCCAATGGTGCTCTGTTACTGGCCTTAAAGGCATCAGGGTTTAGTATTTTGGGATTATTACATATAGGATTTATACTGAGGTACTGCTCTTGTAATGATGGGAGTCACTGCATGGGGCATGACAAGGGATTTTAGGCTGAAAGTTTATACCCCTAGCCTCATACTCCTGCTACCAGATTGATCCATTTTCATCACATTGGATGGTTGAGGTTAAACCTTTTTTTTTATCTGAACTGATATTTTTGGCCACCTTTTTGAATTACTGGGTCCAATCTAATCAAAGTATTTTTTTCATGTGTCCATTTAAGCACTTCCCTGTTACTGATTGCTATTAAAGGTTAAGCTGTAGTAATATACTCACTGATTGTCATCTTTGTCTATAGCTAGCTTTTCTCAGTTCCTCTTCTGAGTTATGTAAGTAGCTCACCAGCTCATGCTGGGCTTCATTTATGAGCCATTGGCTTTGAAAAAGTGAGACTATGGTGCATCAGAACCGAGTTCCAAAGACACATTGTAAAGATGACTTCTAGTTCTTACATAGATCATAGTGTAATCTGGAGTTTGGAAATTGTTGTTGCAACTTGGAGAAGGATTGGAGTGGAGCTGGATATCAGCTATGATGGCAATTGCTAAGTATGATAATGGAATTCTACAGGGACATAAAAATGTTGTACTGGTCTGCCCTCCAAAACTATAAAGATGAGATGCACAGTGCAGTTCTATTATCCTTACAATACCTGTAATTCAGAGTCAAACTGCAGCTGCTCTCTTTGCTCTTCCTTTTCCCCTTGGACATTTGATCACACATCAGCAGGTCTGAACATATATGCTTCTGTCTGAGAACATGGTACATGGCTATGCTTCTTGTTATCAGACTGGAGATAAGCAGATATTATATGAAGTGTTATGTACCATCCCAGAGATAAGGGAGAAGTGAAGAGCAGCTGCAACAGCACACTAGAGTACAGGTATTGTAATGAAACTAGAACAGCACTGTGCCTCTCATCTTTACAGTTTATGAGGGCTGGAAAAATTAAATAATTTCTTTTCTCCCTGAAGGACAACTTTAATACAACACTAATGATTAAAATGGGAGCACTCCTTTAAATATTTAGGTGAGCAATTTAGAGATAAGTGAACCTGTTCAGGGCTACAATTCAGGGGATTTCTGTGTCCAAAGTTATGCAGCCAGCATAGCTGTGCTCCAGTATGCTCGGTGGTTGGGCCAGTGAGAGCTGCTTGCAGTGTGTGGTCGGATTTCACTGGGGTCAAAAAAGAGTTTTTGTTCTTAGTTTGGTAGTGATGTAAAAACTATATAAATCTCTGCTCTCCAGCACTGGAAGTGTTTTCCTTTTGGCTGGCTGTGTGTGGGCAGAGAGTCGAACAGCCAATCAGTGACGGCTGGGGTCACGTTTGGGTCCCAAACAGCACGTCCCAATCCAATTTCCCATGGGTTTGGTCAGCAACTGAACCCAAATCTTGAATGGTTCACTCAACTTTAGTCAGCGTCCACCAATCAGCAATGAGCTGAATACAGGGAATGCAGCCAAGGTCCATGCATGTAGTTATGGCAATGCAGCTAAAGCTCAGGTACACAAAGCAAATATTAATTTTATTATTATTATAGTGTGGTTTAATACATGGCTCTTTACACATGAAAAAGATTATACACAATAGAGACAAGAACAATAATAATGAACAATACAAGGCACAGGTAGGTACAGGATCCTGCCTGTGAAGGCTCACAGTCTACAAGAGATGGAAGAGGATACACTAGGTGAAGGCAGGGCTGGTCATGCAGTGGTTGGTGGACTGAGGATCTCTGCAGGTCATAGGCTTGTCGAAAGAGGTGGGTCTTCAGGATCCTTTTGAAGGTTTCTATGAGAGTCTGATGTTTTGGAGCAGAGAGTTCCAGAGTGTGGGGAATCTTGTATATGGTTGATGCAAGAACAGATAAGAGGGGAATAGAGAAGGAGATCTTGTGATGATTGGAGGTTACGTGCTGGTAAGTACCAGGAGACCATGTCACAAATGTCCCTTTGTTTGTAACTAAGACTAAAACAGATTTAACATGAAAGTACAATCAAGGCCCATAAACATATCTTTTTAAAAATAAAGAATGTAACAGAAAATGCAGCTGGATTTTAAACATTTGAATATGCTTTATGGGATAAGCATATACAAAAAAACACTGCTTAGCTGTAAACTGCTAGTAGCATGCATTTTAACAGAGGCTTTGCAAAACATGCCTAAAGCTTTGTACTTAATATGCAGACATTCAAAACGATGTGGGTGTTTATTAAAATCTTTTATACTGACATGACTTGTTTCATTTTACTTATAATTATATGTATGCTTCATATTTGTTTATGTGACTTAATACATGAATATATAGCAACTGCAATAAAACAGATTTGACAATGTGAAATGCAAAGTTTCCTACTACAATTGCCGGTGTCATTTATTTTTGTAACGAGACTTAACTATCAAATTTATCTTGCAGAAATTAAGGGCAATTAGTATATTGCCAAAGATCTGCAAAAACATAATATGAATACAATTATAGCTGTTAAAATGATTCTATTTTAGACAACCAGACATTTATTTGAGATGCTATCTTAGCTTTATTTTTGTAGTTCAAGTAATTGCTAGTAATACCGTGCATTAAGTCCTGAATATTCCCCATGTTTTTATTATTTATTATAACTTGTAAACCTATTATTTTTAGCTGCATTATAATGATTTCAAAATGTCTATTTTGATTTTTTTTTTTTTTTTTGCAGAAAACAATTGGAAATGTAAAATTCAGTAATATACTTCTAGTATCATTGGTATCTTCCTCAAATTTTAGCAAACAGCTGTAGTTCTCACTTCTTTGCATCTGTAAATGTTCAGAATCCTCTTATTTCACCAATAAAACCTATTAAACTACAATAGGAAACAAAAGTCAGAAAAGAGTGAAGTGGTGGGTGTTCCAGGAGTTGCAGCATCAGGGCATGGCTTTTGGCTGAGAAAACAGCACGGCTCTAGTATGTCAGCTCATTTGGTATGCAAAGTGTGGGAAGTATTCAGTTTACACAAATTTTTGGCTGCTCAATATCTGATATATAACACAAAGCATTCACTGATTACAGGGAGACCAGTCAAGGAAAACACTGCGGGCAGCCGGCTAAAGCGCTCAAACACAGTGAAATCCATGATGCATTGCCCCTGGAAATTTGAATATGCAATTGGAGTCCGTGGAGCCTCGATTAAGAGTCTCAAACACGGGACTCGCCAGATATCCCTCCAGGGAAGGACCTAGGATATCTGGCTAGTCTCGTGTTTGAGACTCTTAATCGAGGCTCCACAGACTCCATTTGCAATATCTGATATATGACTGCATCTGCCAAATCAGCATCTGAAATAATAATATTATTTTAAACATATTTAAGAACTTATTACATTTAAGTATATACATTAAGGAAGTATAAGGGTATGTGCGCACGGGAGAATAGTGGTGCGGGTTATCTCCTGCGTGAAATCCGCACCTGTAGAAAAATGGCCACCATACACATGGCTGTCCGAATGGTGCGTTTTTATCTGCTGTGGATATGGTGATTTTTGTCATTCACTTTTCTGTGACTCAGCATTTTTGTGGTCAAATCTGCAATGTATCTGCTTGAAGAATTTACATGCTGCAGACTTTATCCCACAAAAATACGCAGTAAAAAAAATACATGAAACAAAATGCACCATTTGGACAGGACTTCTCAAATCCCATAGGCCTAGTTCACATCTGAGCTCCCAGTGCATTTGGAAGCATTGCACTAGCACAGGTGGTTGTGCAGTGCATGCGCTGACAAGCGCATCGGAGCACTAATGAAGCACATTGCGCTAACGTCGCCATACCTTGTATAGGCGAGCACAGGCAGACAGAACCTGGAAGTGTAAGTGTAAATGCGGCTTTGTCACAGCGCATGCGCTAGTCCGGACACACCAGAAATGCGTAATGCAACATTTCCGGTGCATCCGGAATAGCGCATGCGCTGTGGCACCGACCCTTTCACACTTGCACTTCCGGGTTCTGTCTGCCTCGATCATAAAAGGTAATGGCAGCATTAGCACAATGCGCTTCATTTGCGCTCCTATGCACTTGGCAGCGCTTGCACTGCGCTACCACGTGCAATAGCACAATGCTGCCAAATGCGTCAGCGCACAGATGTGAAACAGCCCATAGACATTACAGAAAAAACACGCTGCTGAATATTCAGTTCAGATCTGCTGCGTATATGCACCAAAAACATGATAAAATATGCATCATGCAAACATACCATAATGCTGCTGTTTTGATCACTGTTTGGCATTCTTTTACAGCCCCCCAGCTGTAACCGAACCTGAACAGTACCACAGACTTCTCAGGGAAGTCTATGTTCGGGTCTGTGACTGAACACTATGTGTCCAGTACAGACCCCAAACTTTACAGTTCGGGTTTGGCCATCACGAGATCTGAACATGTAAGATAAATATTCTTTAGGTATAAAGATACGGCACTCATCAAGTTTAATATCGATGCAGCTTTTATTCAATCCATGGGGTCACAAGCAAGGGAGGGAGGGGTACAAGACAATGGCACCGTTTTGCACCTGTTGGTGCTTCCACTGGTTTAAGGTTACCTTGGACCCGTAGAAGTGCCAACAGGCTTGCACCCCATCCCTTCCTTGCTTGTGACCCTGTGGAGTGTATAAAAGCCGCATGGATATTCAACTTGATGAGTGCTGCATCTTTATACCTTGGTTTATTTTCAACTGTGCTGAGCAACATCAGGTTGTCGTACACCATTGATCCAAGGAGAGCACAGCAAGCTACAGCAGGGCAGTGCCCAGTTTTCATCTCTTGAATTTATAAATATTCTTTAAGTTACTTGGTTCTACAGTCAAATTGGTTCAACAGTTGAATGTAATTTTTTGGTGCTGAAATCGAATATGATGCTTTATTTTACTGATCTGCTGTAATTTTCAAGATCCAGAGGAGGATTAAGTTACTTATGACACCTTTCATTCATGCCTATGAAAAATTAAGATATTTATTATTTCATCATCATTATTGCATCTTCTCTCCCTGCAACCTTCAAGTGGCTGTCATTTCAATACCTGGCTACTTCTCTTCCTTTCTGTGGACATCCCCACTATCATCATGGGTGACTTCAATATCCTCATTGACACTTCCCACCCAGCTGCCTCTAAACTTATTTACTGACTACCTCCTTTGGGCTCTCCCTATGGTCCTCCTCTGCCACTCATAAAGATGGCCACATGCTGGACCTCACCTTAACCCACCTCAACTCCCTCACTAACCTTTCAAACACACCCCTCCCCCCATGCCTGACCAAATCTACTGACCTTCTCCTCCCTCTCCTCCCCTACTACACTACCCCCACTCAGCAAACTCACCCACCCTCACAGAAACCTAAAACATATTGATTTACACTCATTCTCAGAATCCCTTATCCCTCTAGCCAATGTAGCTTCTCTACATGACACTGATGCTGCCACCACGCTGTATAACACTACTAGAACCATTCCCCTCAACTTGGTTACCCTCCTCACATATAACAAACCTCGCACTAACAGGCAACACTGGCACACCACCCTCACTAACGACCTGATACAGGCTTCTAGGGTTGCTGAGCGGAGATGGAAGAAATCTCATTCCTCTGAGCACTTTGCTATGTTCAAGCAGTCCCTCACTAATTTCAAGTCTTCACTCACTGCCGCAAAAAAAACCTACTTCTCATTTCTAATATCCTCCCTGTCTCACAATCCCAAAGAGTTTTTTTAAATTTTAAATTCTCTACTCCATCCCCCTACACCTCCCCCCTCTCCTCTCATCTCTGCTGAAGACTTTGCCTCTTTATTCAAAAAGAAGATTGACACCACCAGAGACATCTTTGACCCTCTGTCCCCTCAACTTCTACTCACATCTACACTGCCCTCTCATTCCAAAGGCTGCATCTCCACCATGACAGAAGACCAGCTCACCTCCCTTCTCTCAAAATTGCATCTTACTACCAGCCCCTTGACCCGCTCCCATCCCACCTCATTCCCAGCCTCACCTCAGTCTTCGTCCCAACCGTAACCCACCTCTTCAACTTATCACTTACTTCTGATGTCTTCCCTGCAGCTTTCAAATATACCTTGATCATCCTCAAAAAACCTTCCCTTGACCCTTCATCTGTCTCTAACTACCGCCCAATATCACTTCTCCCTTTGCCACAAAGCTACTGGAACACCACGTCCACATCTTGATCTACCCTCCCACCTCTTTTCCACCTCCCTCTTTGGCCGCCTACAGTCCGGCTTCCGACCACACCACTCCACCGAAACAGCCATAACCAAAGTTACCAACGACCTTTTAACCTCCAAGAGCAAACTACACTACTCTGTCCTCCTCCTATTCCGCCTTCGATACAGTAGACCATTCCTTCCTCTTACAGATCCTGGAATCTCTTTGTATCACTGACTTGGCACTCTCCTGGATCTCCTCATATCTAACCGACCGTACTTTCAGCATCACCCTCTCTCACACCACGTCTTCACCCTACCCCCTATCTGTCGGTGTTTCCCAAAGCTCAGTTCTTGGACCCCTACTTTTCTTCATCTATACCCTCGGTTTAGGAAGCTCATTGAATCCCTTGGTCTCCAGTATCACCTCTATACTGATGACACTCATATCTATCTCTCTGGACCTGACATCACCTCCTTGCTATCCAAGATTTCGCAATGCCTGTCCGCTATCTCATCTTTTCTGCTAGCTTTCTGAAACCGAACATGGACAAAACAGAATTCATCTTCTTTCCCCCAACCCACTCTTCCCCCCACCTGACCTATCCATCAATGTCAACGACTGCTCACTTTCCCCAGTCCCTCATTCTCAGTGCCTCGGGGTAATCCTTGACTCTATCCTCTCCTTCAAGCCGCATATCCAAGCCCTTGCCACCTCCTGACGACTCCAACTAAAAAATATTTCCCATTTCTGTTCATTTCTCGACCCCGACACTGCTAAAATACTCTTGCATACCCTCATCATCTCTTGCCTTGACTACTGTAACCTCCTTTTCACTGGCCTCCTAAACTCTGCCACCCAACTAATTCACCTGACTCCCCACTATTCCCCAGTCTCTCCTCTCTGGTAAACCCTTCACTGTTTCCCCATCCCTTCAGGGGCCCCGGTTTAATACCCTAACTTTAACTTACAAAGCCATTCATAACCTGTCTCCTCCGTACATCTGTGATATGGTTTCCCGATACCTACCCTCCCGCAACCTGTGACCCTTTCATGATCTCATTCTCTACTCTCCCTAATCTCCTCCTCCCACAACAGCATACAAGACTTCTTCCGCGCATCCACTATACTCTGGAACTCTCTGCCCCAAGATATCAGACTCTCACCTACTCTGGAAACCTTCAAAAGAAACCTGAAGACTCACCTCTTTTGACAAGCCTTCAACCTGCTGTGAGCCTCAGTCCACCTAACCACCGCACAACCAACTCTACCCTCTCATATTGTATCATCACCCATCTCCTCGTAGATTGTGAGCCTTGCGGACAGTATCCACTGTCCTACTGTAATTGTGTGCCTCATATTGTCCATGTTTATTGTATTCGTCTATGTTTACCCTTTCCCCATATAAAGGGCCAGGGAATTAATGGCGCTATAAAAATAAATAATAATAATAATAGATACTAAACCTTCTTCAGACTTACATGGATTATTGATAGAGTCGTAGAGAGAGATTAAACAAATAACATGAAAATGGTTGATGCAGATTTAGCACGGTGTTTTGTGCTACTTTTTATATTATTCTGTTCATCTCTATCCAGTCTTCCCTGTGTTATGCCTAATCCATACATGGATCCACAATCCATATAAATATGAAGGTCTAAGATTTAAAGCAACACTCCAGCATTTTTTTCAGTGCTGGAGTGGTGCTTTATGTCCCCTTCCCCCTGTCATATACTCACCTTCCAGTGATTTTACCCTTTACGCCAATCCGGTCCCACAGTGATATCTTGTGTCCATAATTTCTTACTAGCTGGAAGTCAGAAGTTATATTACAATGTCTCAATGCAAGTCTATGAAGGTCATAATGAACCCAAAATGAGGCTCTCATGGAGATGCATTGAGTTCTGGCCTCTGGAATGTTCCGGCACATACTGGAGACAGGTCACAAATCAAAGGAATTTGATGGAAGCAATACTCGAAATAAATGAAGATGCCAGAAGGTGAGTATAACAAAGGGGGCATAAGACTTACTTTTAAAGCATCACTTCATTGATACAATAAAACAAAATGCTGTACTGGTGCTTTAAAATGGAAAACTGAAAGATTATGGTTTACACTATGGACTGAATAAGTCAAATAATAATATTGTCTTCAGTATCAAAGAGTGTGGGAATATTTTTGCACTATTGTTTTTATGCAGTAGGAGTCTGAACACTGAACTCTCCAGAAGTTCCATATTTCAAAATTTACATACCGTATATACTCGTGTATAAGCCGACCCGTGTATAAGCCGACCCCCCTACTTTTGCCCCCAAAACCTGGGAAAATCTATTGACTCACGTATAAGCCGAGGGTGGACCCCAGCACAGGTATACAGCCCCCAGCAGTGGTATACAGGCCCCAGCAGTATGATATACAGCAGCCCCCAGTGGTATATACAGCAGCTCCCAGTGGTATATACAGCAGCCACAGTGGTATATACAGCAGCCCCATTGGTATATACAGCAGCCCCCAGTGGTATATACAGCAGCCCCAGTGGTATTGCAGCCCCTATATACAGCAGCCCCAGTGGTATTGCAGCCCCAGTGGTGTATACAGCAGCCCCTATATACAGCAGCCCCAGTGGTATTGCAGCCCCAGTGGTATTGCAGCCCCTATATACAGCAGCCCCAGTGGTATTGCAGCCCCAGTGGTGTATACAGCAGCCCGTATATACAGCAGCCCCAGTGGTATTGCAGCCCCAGTGGTATTGCAGCCCCTATATACAGCAGCCCCACACAAATGCTGGCACACATCCCCCCCTGTTGTAAGGCCCCCCCTGCTGATTACTTACCATCCCTGGTCTTCAGCAGCACCTCCGCGCCAGTCCTCTCTGCTCCGGTCCTCCGCGATCCCGTCCTCTGTGCTCCGCTCCACGGCTGCATCCGGGGTCCCCGCGCGTCGCAGAAGCGATGACGTCATCGCTTCTGCGACCCGGCCGGTCACATGATACAGCCGGGGAACGGAGCACAGAGGACGGGATCGCGGAGGACCGGAGCACATAGAACCGGCGCGGAGGTGCTGCTGAAGACCAGGGATGGTAAGTAATCAGCAGGGGGGGCCTTACAACAGGGGGGGACGTGTGCCAGCATTTGTGTGGGGCATTATCTACAGATATGCACTGCTCCCCCTGGCGCTGATTGACAGGGGGATGCAGTGCATATGTAATGAGCGGCCCCACGTGATGGGGCCGCTCATACAGCAGCCTTCCCCCGCCTCCTCCTGCCTCCCCAGCCCGACACAGCCCCCACCCCACTCACCCCTGTATAGTGACTCGTGTATAAGCCGAGGGGGGGACTTTTCAGCCCAATTTTTGGGCTGAAAAGCTCGGCTTATTTACGAGTATATACGGTAATATTTTTAACCCCCACTCTTTGTTTCTAGTGATTGCCTTACAGATATGTCTTAGGCCCCTTTCACATAGGCATTTTTTTTTAAATGCGGCAGATTTACCGCATCTGCTGCATCCTTCGCCAAACGGCCGCACTTGTTCTGCCAATCCGGCAAGCCCCATGCATTGTCTATGGGGCTTGCGGTCGCGTGCGGCAAGTGTGGTTTTACCGGTTGCGGCAGATGCAGCACTTGCGGCCGCAAAAAAACCCGGGGTCAGCAGCATTTTTTTTCGCACATGTAACTGCCGCATCTACCACAACCAGTAAAACTGCACTTGCCACAAACCCCATAGACAATGAACGGGGCGCGTTGCAAGTGCAGCCGTTAGGCGAAGATGCTGCAGATGCGGTATATCTGCCGGATCTGCCGCATTTTCAAAAAAGCGCCTATGTGAAAGGGACCTTAATTTCTCTTCTATTATTGTAGTTCCGTCTTTTTTTCATCATTAAATCTGTGTGCATGTAGCGTAGTGTGGCTGTGTTAATGTACCTACCTACTGCTGCCTTTTTTGGGATCTAGTGCTGTTCTGCTCCTCTGCTTATGTCGGTGCTCTTTAGATTCTCCAGGTCCACTCTGCCTTACCCAAAAGTGTTTTTTCCAATGTAGGTCTATGGAATATCAGAATGAGGCTCCACTGTTTTACATTGTAAAAGAGATTCCCAGCTCATGCATATAGCATTGAGCAATTTAGTCTGAAGAGCGGTGAAGAGGAACAGAATGGTGATGCATCTCAGAGGAACTGGTATTAGGTGAGTATATTAAAACACTAACATCACACACTTTATGCACATGTTTATAGATTTAAGGAAACATAGGAGTGCTTCTTAGCAGAATATATTAACTAACCACTACTACCCAAAATTTGATTGATTTCCTATATTGGTGTTTTCCTGAATTACCGTATATACTCGCGTATAAGCTGAGTTTTTTAGCCCAAAAATTGGGCTGAAAAGTCCCCCCCTCGGCTTATACGCGAGTCACTGTATACTGTATACAATGTATACAGTATACAGTGCCCCCCCATATCAGTATACAGCCCCCCCCTTGGGTAAGCAATCCTGTAAAGGAAGAGATTAGTATACTTATCCCTCCGCTGTCACGCTGCCGCTGTCCCGCCGCCGCCATCGCGCTCTTCCGTCTTCATCCAGCGTCTTCCGTCTTCTTCCGGCTTCCTCCGGTGGGCGCAGGCAATGACGTCTTTCACCAGTATGGAAGGCAGCTTGAACCCTTCCCCGGCACCACTCCTCTGGTTACTGTCCCTGAGCTCTCGGATGCTGCTTTGCCTCCTGGGCTTTGCTGTGGCTGGGAGACTTGGAATCTCCTGCCCTCCCGTTTTGGCTGCTGGGCCTGGAATACCCCCACAACCTTGGACTCCAGTGTCCACTTCTGGTGCTCTGCACTGGGGTGAGCCTGGTAACTGGCTCCACTCCCCAGGACTGCTTCTCTCCTTCTTCAGACCATCTCCTAGGGGTCCCTCATGCTTGCTAGTTTCTATCCCGGGATGATCCTTACTCTGCTCCTGTCAACAGGACCTCTTCACAGTCCTCCTAGGAACTGAACTCACTAACCCCACCCCAGGCCTGAATTTAGAGGGAACCTCCCATGAACTTGGGTTTCAGAGCTCCATCTTCTGGTCTGGAGTCAAGAAAAGTGTTGCATGCTGTGTGCTTACCTGGTGTGAATAAACCTTCTTGCTTCCAAGCACAACATCACCCCGCAATGGAGGCTATGCCATTGTGGCAACCTGACTCTGAGGTACCAAACTAACCATAGGTCTTCTGTGGATGTAAATATACACAAATCTTTTTAGTTTTTTTTGTGTACTCCCAAATATACTTGATAGTAAGATTTGGGCTCTATGGAGGGCAAATCATAATTTTCAGGATTCCATATTCTTCTTCATTCATAATGCCATAAATTGTATATTTGGAGTTGTTGTCTTCTTGCAGAATATTTTTGTAGCCATCCAGATGCTTCCCTAACGGCTGATGATATTATATGTTATATAAAGCTGTTCAAAGGCTGTTTATTTTACGCAAAATGCAAAAGCTTTCTCGTCCATATAGTCCAATATTCCTGCAGAACAATTTCAACACTTAATGGAATCTATGCCTTGACAAATTATATGCTTTTTTAAGTTGTCTTATGTCCATATGGCAAATATTTTCTGAATAAATCATTCCTTTGATTATCAGTAACCATGGAAACAAACTATTTAATGGCATTATTATATGTGATTTTATGCAGAAATTATATTTTTAGCATCCTTATTCAGTCCTTTAAATTGCAGTTTGAAGGAATTGCTATTTTATAATGTATTTTATATTTAAAGTTATTAAATGTTTAAATGTTTTTTGTTACTATAGCATCACTTTTTCTCATTTAATCGTATTAATTCAATCACAACTATAAAATATTTCATTTTTACTTAACCCTTATTATCTTAAGACGTGTTTATATATAATAAATAGTTACAGTTGTCAACCACTTTTGAGCTTTTATAGATTTTCTCCATATTTTTTCAGTGAGAATGGAAGGTCTTGACTCTGTATGCATAACAGATACATGTAATCCAAATTCAATCTGGATAGGCTTGCAGATTAGCGCATTCGATTAAGGGTACATTTTAAATACATGGGTAGAGCTCTGCTGGTTTTTAAGTGATAACACTATGCACAACACTTAAATAGAGAATCAAGGACCACAATTTTGAGCACTTGGAGGGTGATTAGAAAATGCAATGACAACCAAAAGGGAGATGGTCTGGAATTCAGAGGGGCTAACTGGTGAGTGTAAGCCTAGCATGAGTATTTATTTTTTAACCTTTTAATGGCTCTCTATAGTTTAGAAAAATGGTGAACAGTGGCAAATGTAGATTTTTGTACTATTCGAATAGGATTCAATTGTACTTGATTGCAATCACTCACTTTCGTTATCTGTTCTTCAAAATTGGTGCAATGTAAAATAAAGATCTAACAAATTATATATAGTAATAAGTTCAGTTTAAATGGTTTAGATCTCTAAAACTGAAATATCAGTATAATTCCATAGACAAATTTGCAGAAAAAAAGAAATACTAGCAATGTAAAAAAAGCAACAAATGTTTAATCCACATACCACAAAAATTGATATTGCAATAATATGTTTGAGAATTTAGGAAAATATTCTGCTGTCCATAGTAGCTGAAATTAAATAAGAAATCCTACATACATGATAGGATTAAAGAACCTGAATAATTCCTGCTACCGCTGTTATTTGTCAGCAAGAAAGAAAAAGGGAAAAGTTTGTCCAAAAGGGTTTTCTTTGTCATTGATGATCTCTTCACCCTCGTTGATTTTCCGTTTTTGGTTTTCATTTTTTCCTCCTCTTTCTTCTAAGACCTTTAAAGGGACACTGTCAGGTCATTTTTCAGTATGACACTAATATTACCCTTGAATAGTGCCTGGGCAGACCTCTTAAAAACATGTAAAATCATTGTTGTACCGTTTGTAGTTTCCATGTTATCAGCATCGTCAGACCCTGCAGATAGCTGCTGCATTAGTCCTTCCCATTATAAGCAGAGAAGATTAGTTGCATGCTGCATAAATTGTCATGTAATTATGCACTCCCTCTCAGCAGCTCTCTCCTCTCTGTTCCCTCCTCCCTTTGCTAACAGTGCAGTAATAATAATAATAATAAAACTTTATTTGTATAGCGCCAACATATTCCGCAGCGCTTTACAGTACAACGGTACATATAAGAAAAATATACGGCACATAAACGTAATGCAGAACAGTAGTTACATACAAGAAACATAGAATCAACTTAGGAAATACAATAAAAAAGGCAGAAAATGAAGGTGACCCTGCTCGAAGGAGCTTACAATCTAAGACGGGATGGGAACACAAAGTACAGGGGCTTATAACAATGAATATCTTACGTCTAAGTGACTACTGTTAGGGAGAAGGATAGGCCGCCCTGAAGAGGTGTGTTTTAGGGAGCGTCTGAAGCTATGCAAGTTGTGGATGGTCCTAATTTCTTGGGGTAGAGCATTCCAGAGTTTTGGTGCAGCTCGAGAGAAGTCTTGAAGTCGGGAATGGGAGGTTCGGATTAATGCCGATGTTAGTCTGAGGTCATGTTCAGAGCGAAGGGGACGGGTGGGGTGGTAGACAGAGATGAGGGTGGAGAGGTAAGGAGGTGCCGCACCATGAATAGCGTTGTGGGTGACAACGAGCAATTTGAATTGGATTCTATAGTGTACGGGCAGCCAATGTAGTGACTGGCACAGAGCAGAAACATCTAAGTAATGGTTTGCTAGATAGGTGATCCTGGCTGCTGCATTGAGGATAGACTGGAGAGGGGAAAGCTTACTGTGGGGGAGGCCAGCTAATAAAGAATTACAGTAGTCAAGGCGGGAATGAATCAGGGCCACGGTGAGGGTTTTAGTTGTTTCCGTGGTGAGGAAAGGGCGAATTCTGGAGATATTTTTCAGGTGCAAGCGACAGAGCCGGTGAGAGATTGTATGTATGGGGTGAAGGAGAGATCAGTGTCCATCAAAACACCGAGACAGCGAGCCTGCTGACTGGGCGTTATCGTGGTGCCGCACACCGAGAGAGAGATGTCAGATTTAGGGAGGTTGGCAGAGGGTGGGAGCAGAAGAAGTTCAGTTTTGGAAAGGTTGAGTTTCAGATAGAGAGTGGACATGATATTGGAGACTGCGGTTAGACAGTCATTGGTGTTCTGTAATACCGCAGGGGTAAGGTCAGGGGCTGAAGTGTATAGTTGTGTGTCATCAGCATAAAGATGGTACTGAAAGCCAAATCTGCTGATGGTTTGTCCGATCAGGGCTGTGTAGAGAGAGAAGAGGAGAGGGCCAAGGACTGAGCCCTGAGGGACCCCAATAGTGAGAGGAAGAGGGGAAGAAGTGGAGCCAGCGAATGATACACTGAAAGAGCGGTCATAAAGATAGGAAGAGAACCAGGAGAGAGCAGTGTCCTTGATGCCAATGGAGTGCAGCATAGAGAGTAGGAGCTGATGGTCGACAGTGTCAAAAGCCGCAGAGAGGTCAAGAAGGATGAGCAGAGAGTGGTCACCATTACGTTTTGCAGTGTCAGGTTTCACTTACAGCTCTGTTCAGTTAATATCAACCATGGAGTGAGAGCAACTACAGGTCTGCCTTATCTAGACTCCATTTTTTTCTCTAGCAGTTATCCCTGCTGTGACAGTTTGCGTTGTAGCTCATCTCTTGTGATGCTGCACACACAGAGCTGAGAGGAGAATACAGTCCCCCACTAATCTCCTGTGCAGTGATGTGACATGTATATTCATGTATGGGGAATGGATAGCAGAGAACTAAGTGGATCACTCACTGTGAGTGACAGATGGAATGATTCTCTTTATTTGAAGTTTGCAGAAGATAGGAGGGGAATATACATAAAAGAAATACATCAATAGAGAGAGTTTAGAGGGAGGAATTAGAAAATGACAGCAGTTACATGTGGATTTTTGACCTGACAGTTTTCCTTTAACTTTAATATTTTTACATCAATATAAATGTATAAGGGTTTGTTTTTTGAAGGACAAGTTGTACTTTTGAATTACACCATTTGTTCTGACACATAGTGTACTGAAAAACAGGCAATACATTTCATGCAGTGCGGTGAAATTGCACAGTGCTTTTTTAATTGCCATGTTCAATAGATAGGAAAACTGAGTAAGAAATATGATTCCCTCAAATCATTGTATGCAGATACAAACATATATATATTTTTTTTTTATGTAAGTGGTAAAATAAAATTCAGAAATTCAAAAAAAAATGTTTGCTTTTGTCGCCATTTTTTTAAGACTCATAACATTTTTATTTTTCAGGTGCTTGGGCTGCATGTGGGCTTTTTTTTGCACACTGAGCTGATGTTTTTACTGATAACATTTTATGCTAGACACACAGTTTGGTCACTTTTTATTGCATCTTATTGATGTGTTGCGACAACCAAAAAAAATAATTCATTTAATGATTAGATTAATTTACTTTGAATTTTGATAGATCAGACATTTCATAATGGGGCGATACTAAATATGTTTTTTTTAATCATTTTATTATTAATGGGGGAAAAAGGTGAGTGATTTGAACTTATGTGTTAAATGCTGCTGTCAGTGCATTTAACTGATTAACCACTGCAGATGGATCTTGGATTAAGTCAGCCATCACGAGTAGGGTAAGATGTGGGCTCAGTGTGTGAAGCCACATTAAAGACATGGACAAGGCCAATGACGTAAATATATCTCAACTGTCGTAAAGCGGTTGAAGATCTTCTGAAGCATCAACCAATCTGCATTTTCTTTTAATGTCACTCTCAAGGCCCCATTACACAGCACGACATCGTTAACGACATTACTGATATGTCACGGGTTTGGAGGCGTACCAGCGATGTCGTTGCGACCTCTTTGCATGTGACTCTGGCAAGTTGCAATGATAAATCGTTGGATCGCTGATCGCAGGTTTGAGAACATGTTCTCAAACCACACAATGAACAATCAGCCAAACTCGTATATTGTTGTGTGTGACACCACAATAACGATGTCGTGGACGACTTCGCCCATTCATGGCAATGAGCAGGGATCGTTCGCGGGGTTTGAAAAACATACCTGCTCACAACATTGTGGGTGAGTTGTCCACGATATCTAAACATGTGACATCTCACCAACGATGTCAAAACGACTGCACGCCCACGAGATTGTTGCCGACATCGTCCCAACGTCGTGTCGTGTAACGGGGCCTTCACTCACCAAGTTTTGTTATTTTTTTTCTGTTGTCATCTAGTCTGTCAGGTGAATCGAAAATAGACATATTATAATTACAATAAGGAGTAAACCTTATTAATCAAGCCTGACATTGTGAAATGTTGCTATTATGTCTCTTCAATAATATAGACAACAAGATGCAAAGTTCAGAATTACAAATAACTGTATGCTAGATAGGAATATGGCACCTAAGGTCACCTAGAAGACATTTAGAATCCATACTAAGATTTCAATATACTGTATGTCAATATGCTATTAAACTTCTTCTCACTGTGTTGTTGAAGGTACAGTATAATTGACAGGTATAATTAAATCAACAGTAGCTTCTGTATCTGATTTTACTGAATAAAACTCCATAAATGCTGATCAATGTCTTGCTAAAATTGACTACTTATTGACAACTACTGAATTTAGATGGAACACAGCAAAGAAATAACTAATCAAGAGATAAATGTCTAAGGTAGAGGAGGCAGCTGAAATTAGCTTTAGAAATAAAAAATGTATAGAAAGGGGTTGTTCACTTAAATTAAAAACACATAGGCAGCAATACTTTTAAAACAAATAAATACTATTTATTACACTTTTACTTCCTCTCATCCTCCAAAGTCTTTATAATTGGCCCAGGCCTTAAAGGGAAACTGTCAGGTCGCATTACCCCTCTAATCTATCACAACATGTCCCTTCACCTTCCTATCTGATCCTTAACCATCCCTCTCTGAGCTAAAGGGGCCCTATAGTGAGGAAGAAAAATAACTTATATGCTTACAAACAGTCTCCAGTTGGAGACTGGAAAGGCGTGCTCCGGGCTCCATTCTCCCCTCCTCGCTTTGTGTCTGCATGCCCCGCTGGTGTGGCCCCATTCCCCTTGGGCTGTGCCACCTCCTATTCGAAATGCCTGCCTCTTTTGATCATGTGATGCCCAGGCCAGAACATCATATCTGGCTCAGTGCATATACGTGCCGGGCTCCGGCGCATGCGCAGCACGCATATCAGAGCTTGCCAATGCTACATGCTCAGTTCCATAATGCAGTGGGCTGGATATGATGTTCCAGCCCCGGCACCACATTATCGCAAGAGGTGGGCATTTAGAATAGGAGGTGGCACAGCCCAAAAGGAATTAGGACGCCCAGCGGGGCGTGCGGACACAAAGCGAGGAGGGGAGAATGGAGCCTGGAGTATGCCATTCCTCTATCCAACTGGAGACTGTTTGTAAGTATATACATTATTTTTCTCCCTCATTATAGGGTCCCTTTAGCTCAGACAGGGATGATTCGGGATCAGATAGGAAGGTGCAGGGACAGGTAGAGATAGGTTAGAGGGGTAGCGCGATGTGACATGTTCCTTTTAACAGCATATGATATACAGGATAAGTCATATGCTGGCTCCCTGCCTTAGATGCAGGCTTGCAAGCCGAGTCCACTACTTTCCCTACAGGTAATAGCTGTAATATCCTTCAATCTTCTGTTTCTAACAGCTGCAGGTGAAGCAGAGCTCTGCCCATTACTGTTAATCTGTTAAATGCTGCTGTCAATCTGTAACAGTGGTATTTAAAGTGCACTGGCAGAGAGGTGCTCTGTTCGCGATACGCCGATATGTTGCCATGTCAGCCAAGGGGTCTTCATCACAGTACTGTTATGTAAGCCAGACAGTAGCTGGTGTTCATAGGAGATCATGATTTTTAACACTACAGTAGTGTAGTATAGTTGTATATAGCAGAAACAATCAGATAATTGAAGGTTTAAGACCCTAAGGGTGGATATTCAAAATCAGGAAATGCAGCGTTTTGTATAGATTTTATTTCTGCTGCATCTGAAACACTGCAGTGTGCAGTAAAAATATAGTGGATGGGATTTCTGGAAATTATATGCCTGCTACGCTTCATCTGACCTCAGCATTTTTTCAGCTGCCGTGCAGGTTGCTGGACTTCCACATCTGCGCAGCATGTTACTTTCATGCTGTGGAATCAAAAGTGATAACTATCGGGTGCATGCAAAAAGAAACCACCCTGCATTTACTGCAAATCGTGGGCACACTGTTGCTGAGATCTCCCTGCATGCACCCCCGGGTTCCTGCAACTTCCTTCAGGTCCAGAGGCACTGCGTTCAAGATGCAGCTCCTCCGGATCATGAGCACATACCCTAAGGGGAACTAGCAAATACAGTGAAGATTAAAATCTAAGTTAAAAAAATAAAATTAAACAGCAAACATGATAGTTGAAATCATTCTCTCTCCCTCATTAGCAATTAATATATAAACATTAAAAATGCAAATACTTGATATAGCTGCATTCATAAAAGTCCAGTTCATAAAAATATCAAATAAATTAATCTGATTGGTAAACAGTATAATGAGAAAAAAAATTAAACCACCTGAAATGATTTTTTTGCCTTGGAACCACAATTTTAATAATAGGCGATCACAATATCCTATTTACCCTAAAATTACATTAATGAAAACATTGGCTAAAGCTATAAAATTAAAGCCCAAATCCCAAAACTCTAAAACTTAACCGCTCTTGAAAAAAGGCGGCACAAGCAATTTGTTTTACAGATTTTTGATTTTTTTTTTTTACTGTTTTGAAAAAATTAACATGTTTAGTATCTACACAATTATACTTACCTGGAGAATGATACTTTTACAGTAATATGAATACTGTAAAAAACTCCCCCTCAAATCTATTGCAAAATTGAAGGTTTTTTATACTTTTTTGTCACATTTGCAATTTTTATCCTGCTTTCAGGACATCACATGATAAAGTGGATCATATCATTCAAAAGTACTACCCGTCCCACAAAAACAAGCCATTGCACAGTTATTGCTCTTGGAATAAGGGGAAGAGAAAACTAAAGCCCAAAGTGAAAAATCACCTGGTCCTTAAAGGATAAATTTATATAATTGATTTTTTCTTTAGTTATTCTCTTTAAAAGAGATATACCGTACATATGTTATAGAATTGGTATAATTAATTTAAGAGACTGCAGGAAAATAAGCAAGTATACAATTCACTTGGTTTTTCTACCTACTACAATTATTCTGAAATGAGATCATTTATCACAAATTTTCTGTAGCTTATCGCCATGGAGATCGACCATCAAAGTCTGACTAAGATTGTGCAGTAGTTATTTTCCAGGTTAAAGAGTTAACTATATAGTTTCTCTCCTCTCTCCAGCCCATTCATTACTTTGAAACAGATAGCTGTTCTCTCAACTCCTTACTTAGCTGCTGTTATTAGTCCTGCAAAATCATAATTTTTTTCTCACACCCTTAGGCATTTTAAAGAGCAGTTCTCTTGCTCATTGTTCACTTTCCTCATGTGCTTATTAAAAAAAGACCTATTATCTTCATATACAAATGCAGTGAGCGATACCAGTTTAGAATTATAGAACAAGCACTGACGTACCTGAATGTGTTGCCATAGCACCAGGGCCACAGCATCCATGAGGCGACATGAAGTGTCAGCCCTGCTAGTAGACAGGGGGCGGCATCCTCAGGGGCGCCTGGTGGTAGTGCGGCCCC